>JAUBOD010000445.1:9663227-9717940 GCA_032353885.1 Nothura maculosa
ACTCTCTCCAGCAGCTCCACATCCCTCTTGTACTGGGGAGCCCAGAACTGGACACAGTACTCCAGATGTGGCCTCACTAGGGCTGAGTAGACTTTTCCTAGCTGGCAAATAACAACCTAACACAGAAGTGCTATCTGAAGTTTCAAATTTGTTATGTTTCACATTGGAATAGAACAATATCGTTCAATTTTCTTGATTTAAAGTATTTATACTGGATCATCGGGCAGCAAAGACAGTAAAGTCTCTCTACACTATTGAAAGTTATCCACACAACTTCAAGCTTCAGTCAACCAGCTATGCATAACCATGAAACAATTTACTTTCAAAAATCAAGTATATTCCTGAAAATGCTACTCATTCATAAGTTGTTGGTATTTTATATACGTCTTTCCTAATTCCCTGACCAATGCTGCCTCAGTGTCTGTGTATAGGTTGTTTAAGAAAAAACTCTAAAGCTTCTCAGGACCAATCGCACTATCATTCATAATGCAGACTTCCAAACAAACAATTCCAGGTGTGGAAGTCAAGATCCATGATGATTATTAGGAACTCAGCAATGTTTAATTGAGGAAATGCAGAAATAGGTGTCAAATAAGGAAAAGAGAGTACAGAGCACATTCTGCCTATGGCTACCTACTGGCTAGACAGTGTTATAGATGCAGGACTTATTTTGCTGGGCTCCTGAGTATGATTGTCTGGCTTCATTAGTCAGACATGTTTTATGTTAAGACTGTTAGCTTTTCTGAGATGAAAATAACAATACTTGGCTATTCACCCACAAGAAATCCTTAACAGAATTGAGAACGAAACCTAGGAACTGTAGGTCCTATTTCTATGATATTCCAACCACTAAGCACCATCTGAACCTGAAGACCATGCAACAAAAATGTAAAGGCAAGAAGAAACAAACACAGTCACACGTGATATTTTCACAGATGCCAGTCAATGGATCCCATTTAGTACAAAATCATTCAATATTAATCTCCTTGGCTTTACTGCAGACCAACATCATAATCATGTCATAATCTTACTCCATGTCATTAGCATATAGAGTACCAGCAAGGTGACAATGTATGGAATCAACTTACAATTAGAAAACAAATGTAATTCCATTTCTTTGGAGACTAGCACAGGTAGTGCCTCACAGGCTTGAGAAAATTGTCCTTGTACTTTTAGCAGCTGATAACAAAAATAATTACAGAATAATACCCGATCTATCCCTCTTTACTATGTAAATAGAGTTTGCATCTACACGTGAATGAACACTACACTTTTCTTGTACTGATTAGGTGCCTAAAGTGATGGCTTACTGTATACCTTTCTCTGTGAGCTATTTGATTTTGAACTTAGTGCTGAAAATTCTCAATGTGATGCTATAATCTTTGCACCGAATGCACAGATAAAATGATATTGTTTCTCTAGGAGCCCAAGTGCATTTCAAGAAGCTTCATTACGTGCTTAATGCTGAGGCTGCTTAGTGCTTATGGCTGTTTGTTATGTAAGAAGAAGAGGGAAGGAGGAAGAGGAGAAACTGATGAAAGAAGGTCTATGGTCTCCTCTTCTCCTAAAGCGAACATTGCTGTTAGGATCACAGGAGTACCTAGTACTAAAACAAAGCCTAACAATTAATCTATATAGAGTTATACATACTGTGAAGTCAATATGCATAGATTCTGGCAAGAAAAGATATTATGTTTGCAATACTATTATTTTGATAACTCAGCAAATTTATAGGACAAGCTCTTTTTTATATTTCTTTCCTCTTCTCATTGCTCAGGACATATCTTAGTTTGAACCCCTATTGCCCCCCAATTTGCACTTGGAATTCCTCTCTAAGCTCATATCAGACAGCTTCCTGGAGGAAAGTGAAATGGGTTTGGCTTTGCCTTGGGACAGAAAGGAGGAAGTTTACCAAGTGTTTTGTCTTGCAGCGATGTGAGTGAAGACAACATTCCACTCTTCTCCCCTTTGTTCCTCTCTAACCCTCTCCTCCAGTTCCTTTCTCTCTACCCAGTTATATTTCTGCATATTATGAGAGAGAGAGACATTTTCCAGAAGTATATAGGCTTCAGGAAATCCCCTTTTTAAAAGGTCTCACAGCGTAATCAAGGAAGGCTTTGCCTTTGGAAACCTGGGTCATGTTCAGTTTCCCATCAGTCCAGTTAGTCTGACAGATCTATTCCTGACTGCCAGGAGGGGGAGCTAAGACAGCAGGAAATTTTGTTTCTGGTCAATAAACAAATTAATGAATATAGGACAGGTTTATTCCCTCTGTGTCCTTCCTTGCACAGTCATGAACACATTTCTTGTTGCTGTCATGAGTCCAGGATCACCAGAGGTTGCTGCCTGGTCTGGTAGTGTGGCATGCTGGTCAAACCACTGCTTCTAGGAAAATTGTTTTCCCTCTCTCTGATGACTATTGGATATGATCTGCAACATGGTTCATGCCTGCTCTTTGCCTGTAGGCTCATCTGCAGAATGTAATTATTATACAGATGTAAAGAGGCATTTAAGGGAGTGTGGGAGAGAGGGAAAAAAAAAAACAGGATAGAGAAAAACTTGGAAGGAGTAGAGCTGAGCTATAGCAAAATTTTCTCCCTCTACAGAATAGTAGAAAACAGTTGCAGATCAAAAGACAGAACAAACTAGACTACAGGTACCTGATAGAAACCACTGTATTTCAGGATGTGGCACTGAAGCAACTACAGGGACTAAGCACTTGGGCTGAAGCCAGAAATTCAAAGCTACCAACTATCCTGCTGGACAGTGAGCTGTGCCATCCTTCCTCTTAAGGCTTGCAGCTTTGTTCATAACTGGGTGTGGAAGTTTACAATGAGAACACAGCCTATCTGGACTAAAATACTGTTGTTGCTCTGTTTAACAATTACTTATTTATGACAGAAGGTAGTTGTTCATAAAATTTGATGTTGCATAACTTCACACAGATCGTATGACCTATAGTAATTAGTAAAATAGCAGCTACTGTAAACTGTGAGCTCATAGAATTGAAACTGGTGCTTTCAGTTGAACTGTGAAAAAAAAAGCTAAATTCCCATGGATTCTTTTTCTGCCAATGAATTTTTTTTCAAAGTCAATGTATGTCAGAGGATATGACTACATTAGTGATAAAAACAGTTATTCCTTTTGATTTCAGAAATGAAAGTCTGTTCACCTAGGAGCAAACACCTAGGAGCAAATGTCAAAGAAACAGCCCATTTCTTACTGCAATTGTTTTCATAGACATCCCTGTGTTGTCTACCCAAACTTATCTGTTGTTTTGCCATACCATTCAGTCCAAGCTGACTGTCCTTTTTCGTAGAATATAGCTGCACAGGACTTTGCTATAACCTTTCTAACTTCTATTAGTACAACAGTGGGAGCTCAAAAAATGTAAGACTTCTACTAAAGACTTCCTGCTTATGGAGCCCTGAATTATATTACAGGAATTGTCAAAAACAGTTATTTCAGTTAATTGCAGTTGTCAGCAGAAAAGGTAATGAGGACACAAACGGCAAACTACAGAACTAAAACTGAAACTGCTTCCATAAGAAGACAAGACTCCTTGGGAAAAAAAAACATGCAGAACTCCAAATTTTTAACTATCATCTTGAGCTTTTGAATTGTTTAGGACTTCATGGAAGCCCCAAGGCTGTGACAGCCCAAGCATCTATTTATAAGGAAATCTCTGTGCTTTCATTATAAAACTGCTGATTGTTGCAAGTCTTAGTCCAGATGGTGACCATCATGGTATTTTCGCTCCAGCAGGCAAAGAGGAACAGATGATCACCTCCAGGACCGATATTAAATGGAGTTTTGCATCTACTAGCAAAAGGCTATTGGTGTCTTTATTAACCTTCCCCCAAGGCCTAGTCTGATTTTTCACCAGTCTAATGATGTTCAAAACTTAACTAATATGTCAAAAAGCCAGAAAGATGAATTTAGAATGCTGGTGAATTAATTCCTTCATGCCTGAAGAGCCAATTTTATATCTTAGGTGAAATAGCTTTGATGCATGTGATCTAGGACTCCATAAAATCAGCAATGTAATATGTGATGATGTAAAGCTGTATTGAGAAAGTTTGAAATGGCAGATGAAAAGAATCCTACATGAGGAGCTATCTGGAACATTTCAACAAAATTCATTTTCATTAAAATATATGGTTTCATTGAAGTCAAAATGTTGCATGGAGATTTGTCAGTTTTGATTATGTTTTCAATAAGAAATGTGCCTTAGGTTCAATGCTTTCTGATCATTTATGACCAGAGGGAGAGAGAGAAAAGGAGAGAGGAAGAATAAAAACTTGACTGTTTTATGAAAAAAAAAAAAACTTTGACACAATTTCATTTCATGAAAGCATTCATAAAATAGTGTTTGCTTTTCCTACTTTAAAATGAAATGAAAGTTGTCATGAAGTGGAATTATCTGCCTCTGGTCAGTTCTGATTAACACGGTAAAAGGACCAAAAAAGGGAAAAAATTCTTTGTTTGCTTTCCTGACCCTTTTCCAAAGGGTCTGTGACAAAGCTTTCTGTGATAAAAACTGGACATATCTGTTTGAAAAAAATAATCATACTCAACTAATTTTAAATATTTCCCCTTGTGTTGTGCTTAGTATAATCTATTTTGTACTATGAAAAAAAATGAAGGCAACCTGCTGTTTCTTAGCAAGCAAATTTCTCTCTACCTATAAATTATTCTGCACTGTGAAGCAAACAGTTTGCTTTTATCTAGCGATATGTGGGCAGCCTGGCAATACGTCTGTGGGTAATTTGAAAAAGCTGCTTTTAGTGACCTAAGTGACTAAACATTGCTTCTGTGGAGACAACATCTTGACACATTTTCAATGTGTTGCATGGTGCTACATCATTGATGAGATTCTGCATGGTGTCACATTACCTTGTGGGATATCATATTCATTTATGGTCTTAGGAAAATGAGTATGGGCTTCCTTATCTGTGGCACAAGGCAGAGGGATAAAATATGGCACTAGCTGCTCCCCAACCTCTGAGCTACCTTGATATAAATAATGCTGTAAGTGTCATCTTATGTATGTCCTTCCAACAAAGCCAGATGGATGGCTCCTTTCCCTTTTAATATTGCTTAACATGCTGCTCCTTCACAGTGTTAACAGCTATTCCTAAAGACTGCTAAAGCACTCTTAAGAAGCACTAAGAAAGTTGCTTGTACCCTAATTTTCTCTTAACATTGAAAAGAACCCATCACTTAAGCTATAGGCATTATGAGACCACTGAACAGGACAAGTTTCCCAGCTAGAGAAAAAAATATTTACTCCTCTGACATCTAATCTGTATGCAACATAGGTAAGACTACCAAGTGAATTTTAAAATCATTACCATCTATTAACTAATAACAGGAAAACTAATAACAGGATAACTAATTAACAGAAAAGGGGAAAGATATTAAAAGGATGGATGAAGAATATACAGCTACTCAGCTGAATAGCTGAATTATTTATCAACTGCACAATATCTCAGCATCAACAGTGTCTGAAAAAGGTCTGGATTTTTTATATTTTTCCAAAAATTCAACAACTATTCTTTTCTGCACACATAGGTGAAGAAAAGGGGCAGTATTGTCACTACTCCAAGAATGGCACTATAGCATCCTGCACAGGAAACGCCATGTGACCCTACATAACATCAGAATCAGAAAGAATAAAATAATAAGTCTCTCTCTCAGACCTATTGTGAATCAGTACAAAAACATCCAGCTTGCTGTGGCATTCTCATAAAATCCACTGTTTATCTGGACACCAGTGAAAGCAGTGATTTCCATAGAGTTCAGTGAGAAAAAATATCAAACAGGCAGTTTAATTTTATTTGAGCTTGCCATTTATTTTTTGCTTATTTTCTTTGCTGGCAGAATTTTCCCATTTCAGACAAGTCCAAGGTATATTATGCAAAGATTTATTTAAGTCTATACGATAGTTCCTATTTTCAGTTAGAAGGTACTATGCCCCTTTTCCATACCAATGACCAAACACATGTCCTAAATAGGTACACGACTGAAGAATGAAAGGTTTGAAGAACAGAATGATAGGCAGTGAGACTAAAGAAATTATTCAGTGCTGCCCTGATTCTGGCAGTGACAAAACATTCTCAGGCATATTGTTCTTAGAGTTTTCCTTTGGTGAAATGGAGTAACTCTTCCTTACCCCAGCAGCGCTTGAGATTACTAATTTAATTGCAAAGTTCTTTTGAGAAGGAGAGGCTGTAGGGGACTGCACAGAACTGTAACAGGGAAGTTTCACTTTCAGGCAAAAATATAAATAAGAAGCAGCTATAAATCATAAATAGATGGTTTTAACTCAGTGATTCTCAGGCTCAGTATTTAAGCCACATAGACCACATGTTTTTCTTCTGCTTCACCTTGCTTCATGTTTTGCATGTACACAGTATTCTGATTAGGATCACAGGCAAGGATACAGCAGTGGCAAAAACTAAGCATCTCGTTTCTTTCACAGGGTCCTGAGTGATGGGAAATATTGCACCATGGATGTGTGTTTATGCAGCAACAGCTCATAGTGTACTAAAGGCTTGGTATTCAGTCCTAAACTTTCAGAGGCCCTTACATGTTCCCAGTAACTGCTCTAAAACTTTTTTGGAGCACTCTAATAGGCTTATTTCACTTTGGAAGTTCAAAACCTACACCCTCAACGAATCCTAACACAGATAGAAGAGGGCACAGAAAGCAATTCAGCTTTGCTTTCCACTTCTCCCTTTTGCCCCTGAGGTCTGTGTGCAGTTGTAACATTGAGATCCAAATTGCAAGCAGGCCCAACATCAACATGGAGCAGTAGCGGAGTGAGAAAGTCTGTGCCGTTAATGCTGCATAGTGGGTTATCTTTAGCCCTGTGCAGGCGGCCAACAAGAGACTTGTGCACCACTTAAACTCTTAATAGCTTTTAAGTGGGTCCTAAGAGGTGCAGAAGCCTTGCATTGGCCTTCAGCCCAAGAGCAACTTGTCCAGCTGACAAGTGCCAAGGCATTTCAGGCAAGCAGACTGTTTATCAGTATGTTGCCTTGTGCTACTTTTCAGCGCTGTCATTATTGCAAGTAATGACAGTAGTATTCTTATCAGCATTTTGTGCTTATACAAAACTAGACATCTCAAATGAGTGTAGGAAGGCAGGGAGGCAGTACACAATGAAACCTGAGAGAAGACTAGAGGCACAAATATACAAAAATGTGAGGGAGAGTTTTAAGCTATCCCATGGGCAGCAATACATGCCTGCTCAAAAATCCTATTGCTTTTTTCTATCTGGAGAACAGGACATCTATCCAGGTCACTGCATGAATCAAATACGACACTCTTTCGTTTGCTATGCAGACCTCTGGGTATCTTAAATCTGCTGAGGGATTTGAGAGTTTGTTGATGTGGGGTTTTTTTGTTTTTTCTTTTTTTTTTTTTTTTGGACTGGACAGAAAACTGAGGCAGTCCCTGTTCTATATGCCTTCCGAAGCATGAGAGAACAGGGATATCCATTTATGTATGCACCAAAATGTTATATATTGGAGACATGGGATCTTTATTTTTATTTTATATACTATATAGTAATAAGGAAGGTACACATTTCTTCTAATCCAGTGGTGTAAACCCAGTGTTAACTTTAAATCCAAGTCACAGTGTTTTCAACTCTGTTACCTATGCTAGTCTCTTCTGATCTCTACACAGCCCTTTTGTAAAAGAGGCTATAAAATAAGGGGACTGTAAAGCATATCAGCTTGAAAGGCCAAGAAGATATTTCTATGAGACATAATAGCAAGCCAAGGCTCACATCTTCCTGCTTAATTTCTTATCAGATACATAGTAGAAGTGGAATGATATGTATGGAGCATATGAGGAAGAAACTACCGCATTATGGATAGAAGGATAGCAGTGGAGCCTACAAACAACCTACAAGCAGAGAAAAGACTTTTGTGAGTTTGAACAGCTGCTATTGTTGTTTGGACACGGAAATTTTCTTATACCACAAAAATACCTTCACCTCACTTCTCCATTTGGACTACTGTGTCTCTGTGTGCTACTCAGTATATACAATCTGGAGAACAGAAGATGCTCTGAAAATGAGAAAAAAATATTAAGAGGGGGTCACTTGGTAGTTTCAAACACACAACTTCAGTTTGAAATTTTCAGGAATTTATCAACCATTCCATTTCAGATTTATCTATACCTCTCTGTTCCATGATAGCAAATAGTTATCTTGAATTCAAAACAGATGTAAAACTATATAGCACAAAAATCAAACAATTGCAGCTACTCCAGAGGATAATAGATTTACTAACTCCAAAGAGCTTGAATCAGCTCAGTCCAGAACAGTAGAATCTGTTTACTGTATAATATTATTTTAGAAATCCTTTCCTGGCCAGCTCAATCAAAATGAACAGTATTTCCTAATACCATACTTCCTGGGAGATACTGCCGCACGCTCTATCCAAACAGGCTTAAACTAACCCACCCTAGCAGCAATTATCTTCAAGGCTTTTGAGCCTATGGGAGATATTGCCCTTCTCTATTCCAGTGAAGCAGAAAACCATCTTGTATTCAAGAGGAAAGACAAATCTGTTTTCACATTCTATGCAAATGTGTTTTACTTAAAAGTTCTGCATAGGAAATATACAAAGGCTAAAGGCTTGCCAAAGCAAAAGAATTCATTGGCGTTATTACTAATAACCAAGTATTTTTTAAGCATGGATAAGGACTGACTAAGCATCCAGTGTTTAAACACATTCACTCTAGTTGTACTCGTCACTTTTGGAATTCCCATACTATGAATTACTGAGCTACAGTTACAATGAATATAAACTTAAAATGACCTGTGTAGACACTTGTAGTAAATTAGTCATAAATTCATAGACACCAGCCTTCACCTGCCTCACATTACCCAAGAACGAGGACTGAATTAGGAAAAGTCCTGTAGGCAAATCATATCCTTTTTTTATACCAAAAGTCACTGAGATTCATCAAAGTTATTAAAATTAGTTTAAAGCAGATAAAAGAATGTATTTTACACAGCAGATAGATAGTAAACTGAAATATGTGCCACAGGAGTGTGTGGAGCAAACAGCATCAGTAGAGTCAGAAAAGAATTCAACAGTCTCATGTGCAACAGGTCTTTCCTCATAAATATTTGCCTCAGAACAGGTGGCAGTGACACAGTCCCACTCTGCCCTCCCTAGTCCCACAGTTGGCAGCATTATTGTAGACCTACAAGGGGAAAGGACGGCAAAACTGCAGCTCTAGCAATCTCTTATTACAGATCTAGAAAGACCACTGGCTATCTCAGTTAGGATTTGCTTATATTTTTTGTGGTCACACTTTAAGGTCAGAACTTTGAATTGAGATCAACACCAAAAACGCTTTGTACACACTGACCTATCCATTCCAGTTACTCTCAGAGAATACCAGTCAGAAGTTATGTAAGTGCCATCCACTAAAGTATCTGATAGCATAAAAGTCACTGACACCACTTGAATTCTACATTTCAAAGCTTCAGGTAAGTGTTAATAACTATAAATAAAATATCAAACAAAAAATGATCAAATAATGTACATCCAAAGCAATTTTTATTTACTCCTGGGCATTGCTAGAGCAATGTGATGCAGCAAAAGGGAAGAGAGAGCTTGCAGGTTTGTACTTGTTTTTTTTTTGAGGCCATGAGTTTTTAAAGTGAGAACAAAAATAAAATGGTGAAATGATGATGCAAAAATGTCAAAGATGCTTCTAGTGCTACAATAAGCTCTATTTTTCTAAATAGCAATGTCTTGTTTTAACTTTAGAGGATGGGAAATCTTAAAAAATGAAGTACTGACCACTGAAGGAATTGAATCGTATCATCATGGTTTGGACTCATGTCTTCAATGACCTTTGAACCTTTCCTGTAGAGAACAACCCAAGCCACAATGTCCGTATATAGAACGGTACTGCCTTGAAGCTCTGAATGTTTTGAATCTAGGGTTTCATTTTGAACACATCTGTAATTTTTATGTCAGTAAGCTTTGCAGAAACATCATTAAATTCTTTTTAAAATTCCTTTTCTATTCTTTGTATGTTACAGATGGAATCTTTTTTCTCAGTTTCCAACCCAGGCTTTGGAGATAGAGGTCATTGGACCAGCAACTATATAAAGTCTATATAAAGTCTGTGAGCTTGCTAGGTTATGTCTTTTTCTTTCGGATTGCTGGGAAGATTGTCAAGCAGAACTCTTTGTAAAAACAGCCACTTGCTCACTTCATCTTCTTTGAGATATAGTATCTTGAAAGACTCCCATTTTTCACTAACCTAAGGAATCCATACCTCTGAACTTCAAGGTAAGGAAAGTTTAGCAAAAATTTTTTCATTTTTCACTTTTTACCTTTGATACTTTTAACAAAATTTCAGTGTAAACACAATGATGAGAAGAAATGTGATCAGAGGAAATATGCATCCTTGCTTCTTTGGATAATTTACTAAATTTTATCTCATCACTATTAATAATATCTCAAGGACCATGCTAATGATTTCCTCTGTTGAACAAACAATTCAAAAAATTGCACACCTCTCTTCTACTGTAAACCTAAATGAAATTGTAATATTTAAAATTTATTTTTTAACAATCACTATTTGTGTGCTGTTTTAATCATCTAAGCTAAATAAAATAAATTACAGGAATGGTATCCAAACATCTATGATGGTGGCAGTCAGTAAATATTTCCTTACAGGAAATGCAGATAGTTTATTTCCTTCTTCCTTAAAAAATGCAATTACAAATTTGTGGTCACAGTTCCATACTTCCATGCTGTATCTGCAAGCTGTGTCTGTAATAGTCAGCTCAGCTTTGGTGTCAGCATGTGAGTCTGGCCATGATAGTAATGATAATATAGCCATGATATAATGTGAGGCTAGCCGTGAAGGTTCAAACGCTGCTCTATCACTAACAGATAATTGTATTCCAAGACCTGGTGGCCATGGTCACTATTATATATATCATCATTCACCTCCTGGCCATGCTTTTTAATTCAGACTGTATCAGTAGCATCCAGTCATTACTCATTAAAATGGGTGATGAGTATAATGAAAAATTACATAGTAAATTTAGGGTATTTCTTAGAGTATGAAACAATATGAAGAAGAAATGGTGCATGTAAAGCAGTCATACTTTTCTTTCTCTCCATCAGCACCAAATCTAAAACTGAATTGAGCCAGTAGCAATGGAGCAGACTTCTAAAGAGGTCTGCTTGGAGAAACCACCATCTCAGCAGAGACGTCTCAGAAACCACCTCTACTTTTAAGGTTTTCTTCTTTTTAGAGATTATCTTTTCCCTGACATGCTGTTGGAGTGAAAGACACCTTACTGTCAGAAAAAGTAGAAGATGATGAAATGAAGAATCAAAGTGAGACCAGCTTTCTAACGGAGAGCAAAGAGACTCCCCCTGCACACAGATGAGCTCTAAGTGGTGCTGTTTAATTGATAAATTCATTTATCTTCTCAGAAGTGCTGTGGTGGCCTGAAAAACCTTTAGCAATCACATTTGCAAGTAGTATTCACATACTATAATCACAAAGTATTGAATCTTGTAGGAAAACAGAAAAGCTCAATTCTTCCAAACTCACAAGAGTCCAGGAGAAAGAGCCAGAATAAAAATGGCAGTACCTTTAGATTCATAATAAACTCAGGATAACGGGAAAACTGCAAGGTAGCATATATAAAAGAGCAGATGTGTTTCTTAAGCTTAATATAAACATTAAGTAAATATGATTGATTAATTCAGTTAATCCACTTGGCTTCCTGTTTGAATATTTATGATAACTCTATCTCTTCTGAGCATAATAAAAGGTAAAATGAAGCCAAGCACCCCAAAATAGTATTCTCCAACAAGCTGCATGGATAGATTTTCCCAGATATCTCACCACAAAGGCACTGAAAGCAAACAGGATAAAGTATCCTCTGCTGGCGCCTATTCAACCATCAAAGAACTAGGTTTATGGCATTACTACAGTCTTCATCAAGCCAGTGTCACAGCAAACACAACAGAAATTTTGTTTTTAATTTCCTTATCTTTTTTCCAGGTTTAGCATTGAAGTAATCAAAATAAGGATTCCAAGCCTCAGGCCTAAATGTTCACATACTGGTTTTGTGAGGGTATTTTCTGGCAATACTATAGATAATTACATTCATCTCGTAGCTCATTTGCATGTGTATGTTTGGGATTTGAGAGCTCCACCTTTGGAACTGCAACACTAGCCATGTTTCTGACCAGATGGCTGCCAGCAGGTGATGGGCTAATTCCCTGGTTCATTTGTGTGTTATGAGAACAGGACTGGAGGTGACCTCCTAGGTCACTGAGCCCAGACCCCTGCTATCACAGGCAATGGCCTCACTGAGAGGTAACACATTAGCTTGGAGCTGATATATAGTTTGTTCTTCTTGCTGAGAAGCCTTCAGTGGCCCTTCCCATTTTCTCCTGGGAGATGAGGTCTTGCGATTGAGCTGCTTTTGTTCTGAGGGTTAACAAACAATCCCCCACAAAACCACTGTGTGACAAGCACTACTGGCCTCCTTGTGGAATTCAGAGAGTGTCTTTATATCTCAGATGAGATTTAGAAACTGAGCCTCCAACTGAGTGGGTGTATTTTGCCTTTGGCCGTAGACTGCATACCGAGTCAAGGCAGCATATACAGGAACTACACAAAACTTTAGGCCTTGGACAAAACTGCTCTGGCACAGACACTATGAGAATCAGCTCATACTTTTCTGAGAAATGAAGGATAATACCTAATATATGGGATATTACAGAGCAGGGCCTAGGGATTTAGGATCTTACATAACTATTCTGCATTGGGAGGTTATTCTGAGCTTCCTTCAGGAGGCCTTGTTGCACCTTTGGAGCAGCTCGGAATGAGTACAATGCAAAGTGTGTCTTCAGTGTCCCTTGCCTTTGGCAATAGGTGCTGTTACACCAGAAAAAAAAAAAAAAGAAAAAAACCCAGCACCATATCTTCCTCAGAGAGTTAAATTAAGTTGCTTAAGGGTTGCAAAGTGAGACAGGAGCACAAGTAAAATTAAAAGTTACAAGTTCCCGTCTCCTAGTCTGCATTCAATCAATGAAACCACATGTTCTCTCTGCTTAGACATCCACCTTTAAAGACATGGCCCTTAATGGCCTGAGGTTTGACTCTTCCAGCTTTGTTGTTTTTTCTTTTTTTTTTCTTTTTTTTTTTTTGCTCTCCAGCTTCTAGTGACAGCCTCAGACAGACTCATTCAGCGCAAGTATAATGAAAGCACTTGCAGAAATTCTTTTGTTTACTGAAGGCATGTAAATGGACAGTATGATTTACAAGGTTACAAGGAAACAAGTACACAGCTTGCCCTGATGCTGTGGCTAAGACAGCTTGGAAACTATTGTGCTTTGTGACAGAACAGCACAAACACATGCTGCCAAAAGCCACAGTAGCTATTCAAATCCATCTTTGTTTTAACTACCAGCTATTAAAGTGACCGTGCTAGGTTTATCTTGTTCTCCTTGATAGTGGATGACAAAAGTCCTTTTAAATGCTTAGAAGTTGCAAGTCTGTGTTTTCTAGATTTCAGGGGGAATTTGTCCTTGATGGTTTTTGAATGGCACTGCAAAGCCGAAGTCAAAAAACACCTCTAGTTACTGTGTCACTGTGCACTGCAGAAGGCAAATATTAAGGTCCACATGACATGAGAGTGCCTAAGTTTTACTGCAGCCAGATTTTAATGCAGCTGGAAATGAGAGGAGTTTGAACTCATAATAGTTACTTTACCTCAGGAGCAAATAATATACTTCATGTTGATAATATCAAGTTACTCCAGGTAGGCAAATTACCTATGTCTTGATTCAACAAATCACTCTGACAACTCTGTGCCAAGAATAAAGAGTCATTTCATCTCTTAATATCGCTTGAACTTGTATAGCCATAAATATCAAATGAGCCATCTTGCTCTTCAAATTGAGATTAAGAAAATGGGAATAACTAACTGAAGAATGTCACCTCTTATTCTTCTCCTCAGATGTTCTTGACTCAAATACCATTATTTTTTAAAAGGTATTCATTCTTCAGAACCATATAGAAAATAATCTGCTCATTACAGCAATGAGAAGTCTTATTGAAAATGTCCTTCATTTCTGCAATCGGTCACATTAGTGATATGGAGAAGCTTCTGTTCTCAAGACTCATTATTATTTTGATCAATTTTGTGGTATAGATGTTTAGAGAAAAATATTTAAGATGAAATCCACACAACAGCTTACAAATCTCTCTTCAGTGTCCATTCAAAATTCAATCACATCAATATGCCCAAACAACAAGGAAAAAAAAATGTAAATGCATCTCCGGTTTTCAGGAATTTCTGCTTTCAAGGCCAAATTCTCCATTGTTGAAACAAGTCATTTTACTGTGCTTTGATTTGATCAGCGGAGATCATACATCGCCTGACATTTGCCTGACAATATGTTGACATTTCCAACTAAAGCCTGAACAAGAGATCACACAAACATTTTAAAAAATGCAGAAAGAAGAAAATATGTATTTTTTTAGCACCTTCAGCTCAGCTCCATGCTAAAATTTTCTAATTATGGAGAAATATTTATTTTTTAAACCAGTGCCACAATCTAGTAGGGAAATTCAAGAAAGTGAATATTCCTCCTTTCTTAAGAAAAAAGAAAAACAAAGATGATTTTCTTTGCAATCCTGTATAATATTTTAGAATATCATGCCGTTAGCTGTTTCAGCAAAATTATAATTACTGTTTTATGAAACAGACTTTGCAGGATATACTAGTTATTTTAAGCTTAACTTTAAATATTTGAATGTGATATTTCTGACATTTATTTTATACTTGAGAGTGGATTTATTTGTGCTAGTCTGTAAGAAAATATACTTCTTCACAAGAAAATCCAGAAGTGAGTAAAGCGATAAAGGAACTTGCTCTATAATGAAATGACATTTTTGAGAAACTAGTACAAAATCATGGATTCCTTTTACATATATGAAGCTCTATGGCTCTGATTCTGGCTCTGATTCTACCCTACTGACTTTGAAGTCAATGGAAAATTTCCCGTTAGTTTCAGCTGGCCCATTGTTTTATTTTCAAAAGTACTTTTGAAAGTTTTCCATTTCTTAGTTCCTATGATTTAACCTTGGGCGTGATCCTGCAAGAATTTGTATGCACATGAGTAGGCAGGCCTACTGAACTCAGTGAGCCTGGAGGATTGGACCTAACATCACTGCTTGTATTATATCACTTGATTTTTTCATCCAATTTTTTGAATGTACCCATTCTAAATTAATTCTTTGCAGTTTATGTAACAGTTTTGTTTTTTTAACACCATCAGCTCACAAAAAAATCCACAGTTAATACTTTGTGGAATGACAAGAAGATAAAACTGCAGTAGAGTACTTTGGGCATATTACGAAACAAGGAAAAAAGGCAATTTTCTCCAACTTTCTTGGGAGTGTTCTGAGTGACATTAAGTATAATAGGGCTGAGATCAGTATTTTAAAAAATATCTGAAACTTGGGTTTCCAAAAGTCCGTTGATTCTGGCCAGCTATTATTGCTACCAAAGGGATTCTTTAAAGACCTAAATAACAGATAAAATAATGGACACTATCAACTTCAAAGGGTATCTAAAAGTGGTTAATTCACTTCTCAAAATGAAAATTTAGCCTGAAGTTTCATTTGGTGTTGCAGTGTATCATCATGCACTGTGTAAAATCTAACAGCCATAGTTTAAATTAATTTGAAAGAATCATAAAAATTCTGTTACATGATAACAGAAACTTTGTTAATGTTTGACATGCAAAACTTTTACTTGTTTGAGGAATTTTCCTTTTTACTTTTATCCTCACATCTTTCCACAACTCAATATATGTTTATTTGCTAACAGCTAAATTTTCTAAGTAAAGTGGTTCTTATTTCTTTTCCCTTTTTTTTCTTTCTTTCCTAAAGAAGAGATCAAGTAGTCAAGTGAAAAAGAGCAATGACTAAATGTATTGAATACGCTTTCCTCTGTTCTGTAAAAAGGAACTAAACAGACTTCCCCCAAAACACACCTTTTTATTTCCTTCATTCTTTTCTCTCTTTAGGGTATTCTACGTTCTTTCGCCCTTATTGCCCCAATCCCTAAGGTGAGGCAGAGCCTAGTCCAGAAGATTTTTGTGGTTTTCAGTGAGAGACTGGCATTTGAATGCTGTTCTTTTTCTCTCGTGACTGATATGAATTAAGTGGTATTCACATTTTTGAAAGGACAGTATGTAATTGGGAACTGAATACTTCTTTGATTCCTAGTGGCTCAAAACAGAATTTCCAAGGGTTGTTTTTTCCTTTTGAATATCAAAGAAATCGAGTCTCCCTCAGCTTTAACTAAGTTCCCTTTAGATTTGTGAACTGAACTTTTTGTTTCCTTTACTGTGATGATATTTTTACAAAATGACATCACTGAAAAACACACAGAATATAAGTATATTTTCCTTGCAAGAAATTCTCTGTGCTATACAGATGTATTTCTGGATGTCTAGGCTCTCACTGTAGAACATAATAAGAACACTTAGCACTTAGAGCAAATGTACTTTTCGTCTCTCAAGTATAGCAGAAACATTGAGTAATGAAGCTCTAGCACAATACAAAAACAGTAAATGGATAATTAAGAAAACAGTGAGCATTAGAAAACCTATAAAAACACAGACATGCGGCTAGGCCAGTTCATTAAGTTCAGTCTAACTTGATTTCTGCTGTAGCTATTACAAAACCCAGCAGACACCTCCCTGCTGGGAGCTGAATGTGCAAAGAATCTCGTGCCTTGCTGATTTTAATAAAACACTTGTTTAAAACATTTCTTTTTTAATTAAATGTTTAGGCTTGGGGATGCTAGGTACCCAAGAAGTATTAGTGGATACCCAGGAAGTAGGAGGTACTATCTGAGTATGTACAGGTATAGTAAATGGAACGAAGGAATAATGAGGGTAATTATTAAACATCAGAAAGAGATAGTTTTCTGGCAAAAGAATAGAGAAAGGGAGTTCAGGAATAAAAAACATATTAAGGACTCACAGAATACGGTTGAATAAAATGGCATCAAGCACACTTCCCCACATGATCATGATTGAGACCACTGCAAAAAAATTTATAAAACAGAATTATATGTAAATATGGCTTCTAACCATGAGAGAAGAATTCTGGACATAAATAACATAAGCCTGTGATATGCGACCTGAATTACCCAATATGTTGCCATCTCTAGAGTCTAACAAGACTTGAATCAATGCTTGATTGTACTGTATTTGTTTCAGGGTTTTGATGGTCTTATTTGGAAGTGGAAAAGATATTGGTTCCCCTTTGCTTATGGTTTTTTCTTCTGCATTTTCTGCTGAAGAATGCCCAGAAACTGGGAGAGGAAGCACAGACACCTTGCCCTGCTCACCCAGCAATGTTCCCTGCTCTTCCTAGCAGCACTACAGTTTGTCAAGCACACAGTTGGTATGTCTTAAAAACATGCTTTGAGTTAAATTAATTGCCATATTTGGTTTTAATTACAAATATTATTCTACTCGCCGTTGTTTCTAGAGATCATGTCTTATTTGTTTCCCTGTCCAGTGTGGATAAGCATTTCACTTCCCAGGCCTGTGGTGGAATTCTCTGTAATAAATCCATTGCATTGACAGAGGATGCTCATACTCTTGAATCCTACAATCTTTCTCCTGTAGGCATTTTTTTGACTTGTGAGCTTAAATGAGGCTTTGCTAAGTATTTTCTAGCATGTAACATATGATAGCAGGCAAAGAAAACAATGTGAACTTGCTGTATGATTGTCAAGCTGCTTTTAATAATTTTCAATCAATACTAAGGATTCTGGTGCAGAATCAGTATTCTCCTCACATCTCTACTGAACATACCAGGAATATAATGCTGCCATAAAGAGTTTGCAAATCCTAGGCTCTCAACCCTGCCCTGTGTGTGATACTGCCTGCTCTGCTGCTTTAATATACTAGTACTTGCAAAATTTAGAGGCAACTTCAGACTGCTCTAAACTCTTGTGGCTGGTAGTAGCCCCTGAAAACCATTCACTCTTTGAAAACTATTGTTAGCAGACACCAAAAGATTGCCTCTGGTAAATGACTGTCTCTTGCCCATCTGAATCACAGAGTAATAAATTTTCTGTAGCCAGCCTGGGGATGGAATTGGCAACTGGGAGTATGCTTAACACAGTACTACTATGTTACCTACTACTTTACTCTGCCAGAGCAAAGCTGGACTGCAAGAAAAGTTCTGAACATCCCTCTGAAGTGTAACCAGTATATATAATAGAAAATAGTGAACTATTAGTGTTCTACATAGAAGGAACTACTGAAAGGATGTTCAGTAGGTTGCTGAATATTAACCTTGATAACAATGCAGACTGTTCAAAGGCAAAGATTGGAGAGCTTGCTTTTTCTCCAGTCTTTCCCATGACAACAGACATGTGGGGGTTTGGGGGTGGGGAAGATGATGAGGATGCGTGGCTCCTGCTTCATGTGAGTCCCTTAGCAGGAAGGCTGTTTTACTGAATGCTTATACCTGTTGCATGAAGCTTACGCAGTGAGACTTAGTCTAGTCTCCAGCTGCTGAGACTCATCTCCTGTTCATTTCTCAGAGTCAGCAACAGATCCTCTCGTATGTTCTCACCAACAGCTCTGGGGCATATGTCAGATGTGGACTTTTATGAGGAGGGCTCAAACATGTCCCCAAATTCAGTGATGGGGCACTGAGAATACATCCTTGAAGGGGAGGGAAGAACATGGGTATATGTGTGAAGACTCTGGTCTTCATCCCCACCCTACCAGTCCCTATAAAAAAATGCAGGATATCCTCAGAACACTACCAACATTTTCTGATTTTGTGTACTTTGTCTAAGAATACTGGTTATATGTTCAGAAGAAAGAGAACAGAAGTCACAAAGTTTAACAGCTTGAATTATAGCCAAATTGGAACTTGAGTTGCATGGCGCAAAGCCTTGGGGGCTCTCTTGCAGCTCCCTTTGGATACCTACTGTAAATAACAGAGATGTGAACATTTGTGAAGAAAGAGGTCACAATAATCCTTTGTAAGGAAATTGCTAGCTAACTTAAAATTTGCAATCAGCTCCGACTGTAATTATTGAATCAAAACTCAGATGGGAATAATAGGCATGAAAAAGAAAATTCTTTAAGTCTATTTAACAAAAAGTTAGAGACAGCTAATACTATGACTGCATTCCAAAAGCAACTAGTTCAATATTTTAAGTTCCCTGCTTTCAATCATATAATCAAAACGGTGCTAATGTCAGAGTGTTTTCTAAATGCCAAATTATTATTTGTACAATTTAAAGATTGTGATTATCTAAAGAAAATAAGGTTCTGATCTCAAGAAGGAATGCCAAAAATTAAGGAAACTTGGAGGTATGGCAGTCAAGCTCCAAGTGAAATCAGGAAGTTTTTCAGACTAAGAGCTGTTAGCAGTGGATGCAGCACAGCAACACTTGATTTATTGCCTTTTAAATACATCTAAAGGCATGTTGTAAACATTAACAATTCACCACAGAAACTCTGTAGAGTGTGTAAATATTATAGATAAACTAATTCAAGCAGAAAACTGATGATGGTGTTTTGGAGCTTCTGAACAATCATTGATTTCTAATAGGTTTTAAGGTGCTTAGCACTAGACTGATATTTATTTTTCAGCAGTGCAAGTTTTCAGTTGGAAAATCTTGAATCCACATCATTGAAAAGTTTTGAAGGATTATATTGCCTTTGTTAGATTTTTAATTGGAAATTGTATTTAATAACATGAAGAAATACTTAATATATGCACTGCTGACTTGTGACCAGACCCAGTCTGAGGACTGATTCCAACCAGTCTCACACTTTTTCTCAGTGGGAACAGATAATCAGTTAATACACTTAGCCCTGGCCTTTCCCATTATTCCAGACAACTTAACTTGAACTACAGAATAAAACTGAAAGAAATTATAGACTAAAAATTACATAACTTAGAAAATCTCAAGAGTTTTACTTTTCATCATCATTACAGAAAAAAATCTTTATAAAATTAAACATATCTATAATATCTGCTCTTTTTCTTTTTCATTTTCATTTTGTTTCCGCAAAGGGAAAATAATCAAGATTTAGTTTTAGAACAGCAGAGATTTGTTCCAAAGCAGCAAGGGTCAAATGCAATTAGTCCTAGCTTCCACACTGCACAGATCCATAATATTTTAAGCATGATCTGCTTTTAGATGAAATCTATAAATGTTTAGAATGGAAATGCTGACCTGAAAAGAATATAGGTAACAGATGTGGTATTGGAATAATATAATTGTGAAGAATTTTATTTTATTGAAAATGCTGGAAATACAATGTAGGACCCTTCCACTATTGAGGTATTATTTAATATCTATCCCAGTTGAATCCAACTGTCACTGCCAGCTGATAAATATGAAATAAGTTCTATATGAAATAAGTAAGTAGATTTTAGTGATTATCACTGGACAGGAGTGCAGTGCACAAAATCTCACTTCTTATTCACAATAACTGGCCCCTTTTGAGGCCAAAAAAAGCAAATAAGCATGGAGATGAAATTATTCACTTGTTCACACAGCAGCCCCTCCAGGCTAAATGGAGGAATAGAGTAAGACTATAGGTATGTGTGGAAGGAGAGTAAAATAATGGCTTGTGTTTCCACAGTGCTTTTGATGCATTTCTTTTATAAATAATCAAACTTGCACTTTTCCAGGCTTTCAGTCTGACAAACCAGTACTACAATAATTAATTACTGAAAAAGTTGTAAATAAATCTTTGCTAGCCAGTATAATGACAGACAAGTTGATTAAACTGAGATTTATGTATCTAAGTATATTTCCAACTATACCTCAAAATGAGAAAACAAATTATATTAAAAAAATTATTTTACTTCTTAATACAAGATCCAAAAAAATCTTACTCATATACAAATAAACATTGCAGGGAAAGTTTCTTCATGCTGCACACATTTATCTGCAGTCCCTGTTAATGTTAACCTTGTGGTTAAATCCACACACTATGTAGCAAACATCTACCCTTCATAATTTAGGTAAAAATTGAAAGGCTGGTGGAATAAAACCTGAAAATCAGCAAGAAAAAAATAAAAAAGGAAACCAAAAAGTATCTGGAATGGCAATAGGGAGCGGCAAGAATTCTGGAGAAGTTTGTAAAGTCTGTAAAAGAATGCAGTTCTGGGAGAATTGTCAAAGGTAAAATTAGAGTTTCTGTGAAAAGGAGGGGCAGAAGTCCAAATAGCTTAGCAAGGCTCGCCGCCTGTCATCCCCTCCAGAAATAGTGGCATACCGCTCCATGATAGTGCAGAATGGAAAATCCAGTATTATTTTCCTGGGTTGAATCAAGTAGTACTTTCTGTCCATCTGCTGTGGTATGGTAGTGGATAATTTGCTTCTTGGAATTAATTTATCATGCCCTGTTTGAGCAAAGGGAACATGAAAGAAGGTATATTTGAAGACCTTTCTAGTATCAAGGATCAGCTGAAGTTTGGAGTGTGCTTTTCCAGCAACCAAAAAAACAAAATAATCTTGTAAACCAGATGAGAGATAGTTACAACTGGTAGCGTATTCCAAATCATGAATACAGTGTAAAAGTACAATCCTTTGGTATTCCTCAATCCTTTCATACTCTAAATGCACTGAAGGACAAAGAAAAAATGAATAAAATACTGAATTTATCTTGTGCTCTAGGAAAAAAGAAAGGTCAGTTGCTTAAAGACTCAAAAAGAAAGAATTAAATTCAAAGATTAAGTTAACAGAGAAAAGACTCTGTGAATTAGAGTTGTAATGATCAACATCTCATTGACACACTTCAATGTTTATCTTGGTTGTCTGTTGCTAGCAAGTGAACCCTTCTCTATTTATTCATGTCACTAACCACACATGTTTTCCCCTCCCTCTTTCAGCTATAGTGAAGTTCATAAGTTGTAAATTGACACTCCAGACAGCTTGATCCTCTGACAAGCCAGAAAGCCTTGTTTTATTATGCCTCCCTTCTAGCTGCCTCCCTCCTTTGCATTTAGTCATTTCTAGAGTTAGACATATTTCTTTAGCATCAAGAATCAGTAGAGTCAAATGACTAGGAAATGACAGACTGTGTTACACAATAATAGATGTAACTTAAGTGGATTATCCATACAGCAGAAGGAGTTATAGTCATCAAAACAACAGAGTAACTTCTCTCCTTGAAAATCCAAAAGGTGGCTCTTTCTTTTTCCCATTAAAATTTGCTGTTATTAAAATAAAAACATTGTTGTAGATATTATCAGGAAACTGTGAAAGTTGACATGCTCTTTCTCTTTAAAGACATGGGATATAATTTTAATTCCACTTGAAATGAAAAATAATGACACATCATCATTAATACCATCATTTTTTTAAAAAGTAATGATAGTTCTTATTACTCTCAAAAAGTAATGAAAATATGAATTTGTTTTTCTTGCTGTCAAGATATAGAATTAAATTTGTATATGAGCACTTTTTTTCCCAATTACTTTTCATTTTTTCCTAAATTTGATAAAGCTAACCCACAGGAATGATATAGCAGGGGTTAAAGACACAACATTAATGCTATGCCACACTGATGTCAGCAATTTATGATGGGATGGTGGGTTCCAGTGCCAGAAGCTATGGCACAGGAGAGAGTGTTATTATAACAGCATGATTCTCTATGAAAGCCTGTCATCTTCTGTTCTTGAACCTTTGCTAATGTACTAAGGCGACGTGCCCAGATAGAAAAGGAATGTTTTTCAGCTGTTATGTGGTAGCTATTAATATAGTTACTATTATACAATAAATATGCTGCTACTGCTTGCTATCATTTTAAATTGACAAAGACATAGGAATGTCTTGGGAAACCATTGTTTCTAAAGGGTCACATCCTTCATTTCTTATCCAGATGAAACTCGTAATAACTTAGCTCTGTGGAAATTTTCTTTTTAAGAATTTTAAACCCTTGAGATCATCTGGGTACAAATATCATACAGTGTCAGGCCACATTCACTTTGACTGGCAGGGCCTAATGTAAGACACAAGTTTCAATTTTCCTCCATTGCTCCTCTCCTACTCCTTTTATGTTCTTGTAGCATGTCTAAATATCACAGTCAGATCCAGCACATGTATTCAGCAAAAGGAATATAGAGATGAAATTCTTAGAATTATCACCAGCTTACTTATAGCTGACATCATAAACCTCACAACCCATAGCGGGCCAATAAAGGATTCAGCACTTGTCTCCCAGAATTTCCTCTCTCTGTGCTACCACATTTACTCCAAAGATTTTCATATTTCTTACAAAATCAAAATGAAATCAGGCAAACAGAAACTTTCTAGCTGTTTAAGGTGACTTGCATACAAGGTGCTTGATCAGTTACTAATGCTTTGGAATAATGATTTCTTAAAAGATCCAGGGGCTATACAGCTAAGTCTATGGCCAACTTTTTATAGCTGTTATTAACTTACGTAAGTGTCCTCTTAGACAAATTATAAGCAAAGTCAGTTCTTGAAAAAGAGAATACTGTGTCTACTCCACTTATCAAGAAAGAAATGAGTTACTAATGTGAGTTGATGTACCTTGATCATCCCAGTCACCTGAGCCAGTTAGGTCACCTGGGCCAGTTAGGTCACCTAAGGCACTGGGACACAGAAGTGCATGAAAGTCACTCAGTGCAGCGAGCTGGGAGAGTAAGAAAATTCTGTGGAATCAGTGGAACTTATATTAAAAAAACATGTACAGAGAAATATTTATATCACTGTATTTGAAATTCCTATATGTCTGTAAAACTAAAGTATTTCTTTAATGTTAAATCACAGTAGCTGTTAATGCTTTTTATACTAAAATTAAAACATACCATGCATGTATACATTACTGCTAATATTTGAAGTACTACTTCAGTAGCTGTAAAACTGGTTATTGTACATACCTGCCCCTACATAATTCCTGCTCAAAAGGTTTACCACCCACCTTTCACGTACACTGTTGCTTTCACTCATCCTGCTCTGTTTTTCTGCCAAGAACATATGAAAAAAATGCTTGAAATTTCACTGGAACATGCAGAAGTGTAGCTTTATTTTCCTTTACATAAAAGAGAGAAACACAAAGAGAACTATGTCTCTCTGACTTGCTGTAAAGGAAAACAGAAGTGATTTTAGATAATGCTCAACAAGACCTCATCAGAAGCAGCACTAATCACTTGTCCATGCACAGAACTGCCACTTGTATGAGCACATGCTGTAGAACCAGAGGAGACATCTTGGGTCAGTGAGTCCAATTCCCTGCTATCACAAGCAATCATGTCATATAATCTCATTCATCTCATCTGAGCTCCATCTTAAAACACTTTTTATGAATTTGCAGAATAAATATATTCAATAGCTAGGTTATTTTCATTTGTTCTTTTGCAGCCTTGTCCTTTAGTAAAAATAGCTCATCCTCCCTCCATTTATTTATAGAAAGCAATCCTACTTTTCTCAGCTTGTATTTTCCTAGGTTACATCACACACTTTCAGTTCCTTCATGTAAGAGAGGTTCTTTATTCTCCTAATTATGCACAAAATTGGCCTCTGTACCTGTTTCAGTTCAAACTCATCTATTTTGAATATAGACAAGAGCACTCTTTGTCATCTTCCTTATAAAGTCTTAATCATTCCTTCTATGAAGCGTCAAGGTTTCATTATTTACAGGAAATAATTTACCTAATAATTCATGCATTTTAAGACATTTTCATTCTTTTAGTCTCTCTTTCTTTTCTTCCTCTTTCTTTCTCAGTTTCTCCCTCTCTTGTGCCTAGGTCATACAAAATAGTACATAAGTGTTCTGTAATTGACTCATACATACAAGTCACCCTTCCCATTTTGTTAATCAACAATATAAGTTTATTAGTACTTGATATCTCAATTTACATCACTGAACTCCATCATTTACTTGTTACTCGAGTGTCTTCTAACTGTTAAGTACATATATTATTGTAGTTCTCTTCGAGAATGAGAATGTCCCTCAAATTTGTGTCATTATTTTATTTTATTCATAATAAACTAAATCCATAAATGAAAATGGTCAGACATAAAAACAATTCTTGAAAATTTCTACTAATAATTAATACCATTCCTTGAGACAAATGTTTTCTATTTTAGTTGTCTTCAGTTTAGTTATTTCAAACTGAGTGAGCTTACTGTTTCTAAGTCTTCCAAACTTCTAAGTTGCTTTCTCATGCTAAAAGAATACCTTCACCATATCAAATGTTAGCTTGAAAGCCAGATATTAAAGGTACATCATAATCTAGAAAACTAGTTATTAAGTACACCTTTCTGGTTGGTCTAGCATGACTTCTCCATCTTTAGCTGATGCAAATTGCATTCCATTTTTTTTTATATATATATATCTCTTCTTAAATATTTATTTCAAAATGTCTTTAAAATCCTTGAGTATGACCAAGGTGAAGTATCAACAACCAGCATAAAAAAGATGTCTTCTCCTCCCTCTTTTTAATCTATTTTGTGCATGCTATTCTGTAGCCATGAAGAATGCTTCAGAAGTTACTGTTTCAAATCTTCTTGGCCTCTAGGGTAAAATGCATATGTCCTTAAGTCATACTCTTTTTTTAAAAGAGGAATTTTCAACTTTTAAATATCCCTTCCTATTAAATGGTCTGCTTTTGCATTTTTCAGTGTCATCTTTACTGAAAACCTGTAAGTGAATTTAATCATAAAAAATTCATAAAAAATAATAAAATCATAATCATAAAGGAATCATTAAAAAAACTTCTCATTTGTTTCCTAACAATAAAGACAACATTCAAAGCAAGGGTCAGGAGGTTCCATTTGTTTAGACTTATGCTGTGTAAAGCACAAGCATATGGCATGATTGAAATGTCAGTAATTGACAAGCAGTCATATATTTAGATATTTTCTAGGAATACCACTATCTGAAATCATTAGAGCCCTCCTTTTTATGATAATAAAGTGTTACAGTGTTACACATAACACAAGGCTAATCCTGCAATGACAAAAACAGCTACCACTTTATAATTTGTGTCATAACTCATGAAAACAAATCAGAAACAGAGTTACAAAGGATAAAATTGTTAAAAAAGGTATGTGGCATATATACATATATATGAGAAAATATTATAAACCATAGTTCAGTAATATAGAAGAGCAGCTCAGATAAAGGCGTTTTAATCAGTACTAAACCTGGTAAGTAGACGCTGAAAAGGCTACAAGGTATTAGAATGAGAGGATTAGTGCTAAAAATATATGAAAAAGAAGATAATACAAAGTTTTAAACAATTTAGTACGTTGCCAAAGGCATACTAAACAAATTCTTTCATATTGAAAATATACGGTAGATGTGAGGTAAGGCAGAATAAGGGCAATTAAACTCAGAGACAATGGTCATCAGAGGCTTCAAGAGGGCTTAAGAACAAAAACACTAAAGAGAGCCTAAAGTCTCACTGTCCTCTTGCTCATACAGAAGTTAAGAAGTTTCTACCTAGCTCTGCTTAAATGATTAATGACTGTCTTATTTATTTATATACAAGGGCACATATCTTCATAATGTAAAATATTTCATCATTTGTAATGTCTAATTATCTGTACAGATACCTGATACCTGACCATAACATTTTTGGCTTTACAGATAAGTTAGAGCACTGAATTCAGCAGGATGATTCATAAATGCAGAGAATACAATAATTTATATAAATGTCTGCTGAATTTTTGTAATACTTTTTGTAAAGACTCTCATTTAGATAAAGTGAAATGAGCAGGTTGGAATATTTAATTTCTCTCTTTTTAAATAATAGCTTATGTATCTCATTATTACCTCCTTTTAGTCATTTCTCTTCTCAGCTAAATATTTGTAACTTGTCTCATTATAATATTAACATTTTTTCTGCAAAAAATAGAGATTTCCTTAAAAAAACAAAACTGAAAACTGTCTTTGCTTTTGGCTTAAATTCTGAAGAATTTGAGGTGTCTAGATTTTTAAGTGACTTTTTATTCAAAGATGATCTTTTACCAAAGGATCTTCATGTGTCCTTCTGGGCTAGGTCATATTTTTAACCAAAAAGGACTAAATATAAAAATGACAAGACCATGGAAGCACAGTAAGTCAGCACAGAGTCAAAACGAATAGGACCCAGGAATGAAGCCTCAACTGTTTGAAGACAATATATTTCTGCAGAGGCAGAATTTCAGTTGTCTTTCTAATATGCTAATTCCTTCTCTAATCACTAAAGCACAGTAGTGCTAAGTAGCTCTTCAGTACCTAGGCTTTAAAGGTAGTTTACTGTTTTGGTGTATATCATAGTTTTTGTCCACTAACGTAGTCATATAAAATCATGATGATTTGAGAAAATCATCATGCATTATTATTCATTATTTCATAAACTATTGCAATATCAGCTTAGACAAGGAGCATGATTTAAAATTTACCTACACTATAATCTCTTTAAATAGCTCCAGGATAATATCAACTTATGACAGGGAATGAAAATGACAGTATAAAACTGGAATTGAATCAAATAAACTATAAATAAAATCTGTGTACAAAACCAGATCTCATTTCTGGCTATTTGTACCAAAGAACATAATGATAATGTACACTATTTGTATACCTGACCTCGAAACGCTTGAAAAACTTGTTTATTTGTAAGAAATTTGTAATAATAAGCAATGATAAAATTTTCTGTCCTAAATCCTGGAAAATTTTAAAGCAAAGCAAATATGAAATGAAGCTACTATACTTTTCTTGAGTCCAGAGAAATTCAAATCCTCTAGCAGATTTAAATCTTCTAGATTTTGGTAGCAAAAAAACATTGTTCTAGTACTCCCTTAAAATAACTTTTTTCATTCTTTCTTTTGTTTTCTTTTTATAACACTTGGTAAGTTTATCATAAATATTTTCAGGCATTAAAATTCTTTTAATATTTTCGTAACAACACTTAAAGATCAGTAAAATATACCTTCCTTATAATCTTAATGCTTTTGGTTTTTATGCAACTTTCTTGAATTTTCCTCAAATTACTTGAGCAGTATTTGAAATGGAAGGAGTAATGCTTTCATTTTATACTTATATTTTTAACCAATGCAGTTGGGAATATTTTCCAGTACAATTTTACCACTGACATTCAATCTGGACAGCTACAGTTCTCATATTACTAAGATAATGTTATTGCTATTAATAATATTAAAGAACCTGTGAGTTTGACGGCCGTACAGAAGGCTCCAGATGGCTGCACAAAGGTCATTATTTTTATAGATACAACATTAAAAATACTGTAAGCTCCATATATATGACTTTGTTCTGCTGTATGTTTATCTTCAAAAAGCCAGAAATGAATTTGACGGGAAGTGTACCTGGAAGAAATATAACACTATATAAATGACACTCTAGAACAAGCTAAGCTTATGGCAATATAAATATTGATCTTATTAATGCCACCGAAAGTGTGCAAGTACAAAATATACTTCTCTATGTTGTGTGCAACCATTTTTTTTCAACAAGATTTATTTTAAACGGATTTACAATACTTAAATCCATCAACAAGGAAAAGAAAATTAATGAGATGCACAACGATAGTTAGACTATAAATGAAAAGGATGCAGGCAGAATTCAATAAGTGATCACACTATCTTCTCAAGAGGTTTCTACAGTACATGATTTTAACTGTTGGCTGCAACCCGTGGTATCTCTTGTGTACACACAACTTCCTGAAGTGAATTGAAATTTGGGTATTTTTAAGAGTTTAGCTAATTGGGCTATAGATATTAGATCTGGGGTAAATACATAACAAATCTTATGAACAGGCTTCTGGACAAAAGCTCTGTCAGCTGGCACTAGACTCCTGCTGCTATTTCACTGCTATGTGTCCCCATTAGCTTCTCAATTGCTCACCCACAGCGTTGCACTCCAAGTGTTTTTCAATGGATATGATATGAATCCTATGGCAAGATTCTGTCCCAATCATTTCCTCTCTGTTATGCCAAATGACCAAACTCAATTAATTAACCTTCAGAGTCAGGAAAGTTCCCTTATGCCAGCTGCACTTTCCAACACAAATCCATCTGTGTTTTGCCAAAGCTAGTTTTATTTGTGCCTATAAATGAGAATGTGTAATAGATCTTGCTCTTGGGAAAAAGCCTTGATATTCTGCTTAGCTGAAACAAGAGGAAAGATGTCATTCTAAGAAAACAAGACAAACATGGTGATTTTCAGTTTCTCAACTGAAAATCATTCAGCATATCTCTGATAATGATTATCTGGAGGCAGACACTTTTAAAAATACAAACTATTTTCAGTGGCTGTGAAGAATTTGAGAATTAACTTTGTATGAAGTCTGTATGGCGAAATATACATATAAGTCTTGGCACTTAGTTCTACAAACTCTTTCATAGATCACCTGAGTTCAAGGTTATTTTTACATGTTGTTTTCTGAAAGATACTAACATCCAGTATTGACACTGAATAATACAAAACAAAGCCCACTTTATATATGCTAGTTGAATTTCAAAGTGTCTTTCTTTGAAAATATATTTTGTCTGACTTTGGGGTATACATTTCCCTCAGTATGCATGTTCTATCAGTGCAGCGAGTAGGAAAAGAAAAATGTACTTTCTCCAAGTAGTAGTTTGTAGGACTTTGCAGAAGACTTTAAAATAGTAAGCACATCATAAGTTTAGGTTTTATATGGGGTCTTGTGCTGGAGGGACGCTCTTTTACATAACAAAGCTGTAAGAGCTCAGAAGTACATTAAAACTTTAAAAGTTACCCAGGGACATGGCTTAACAGGCATGGTTTGAAGGGCTTACAGTTGGACTTGATGATCTTTTCAACCATAATGATTCTATGATGTCATTGAGTCAAGTCCTAATGAGGAACACAAGATCTTGGTCACATAAGCTCCAAAAGGAACACAGGGAAGGTACTTAGAAATATTAACCTTGCATTTTGTATGTCAGTGGGAAACACATTTATTGATTTTGCAGATTGTCAAAGCACCACCTAGGAATCCAAAAATCTCAATCACTTACATCAAACAGTGAATTACACAGTTGCTCTTGGGTATTTTGCTTCTGTTAGCTGCACTAGTGCCTAAAGCTGGACTATATTCAAATTAATTGTGTATGACAATGAACTAGTATTAAATTTCTTTTTTTCCATTAAAATCAAAATATTTTTAGGAAGAAAATAAGTAATTGTGCATTATTTTAAACATTTTGTTTCACCAAATTATTTTTTTAATTTCAATTACTCCAGAATTTTCAATCAGCCATGCACATATTGTCAAAGAGAAAATTAATGACTTTATTAAGAAGAATGACTAATCTAAGAAGAATCTAAGAAGAATGACTCTGTGACTGACGTTTTCCTTTTAATCTCTGATATTTTCTTTGCTAATCTACCAAGTTAATCTAGAAATCTCCTAGTCTATCTGACTATTCAGTCCTTGGTTCAAATCTTAAATTACTATAGCTCATCATTACTTAATTGAAACCAAGAAAATTATCTCCGGACAGGTCAACAGAGAAGCAGACTTCTGTATTCAAATTACAGAGCAAATATCCTAGCATCAAACTGAATCATACTGGACTCCTGGGTTATCTATTTCTCTTGTGTACTCACTATTTCTCTGATGATCAAGTTAGGTGACTCAGTTTCAGAGCTCTAGAATCACATCTGTTACTATTTCATCCCTAGGAATTCAGAAGAGGCAATTTAAAACTTCCAACTTTCTAAAGCAAATCTATAAAAGGAATTGCTTAGAGAAGCCTCAGATTGTCAAAATTTTACTAATATGCATGTTTCATTTGTGAAATTAATTTGGGTAGTTTTAGTACTTTAGAAAGTGACAAGTACTGTAATTTAAGGAAATCAAGATACTGAAGACAAACAGAAGTACAATCTTTTGACAATAAATTTTAATGTTTCTAGAAGTGCTTTTGACAGAGTCTATCTTGCTACTGTTAATTTACTCAGAAAGATTGGTTTTTGCTTTAATTCTTGTTGCATGCCAATTCTTTTTTGTTGCTGTTATTTTGTAGACTATGCAGATAATGCATGCTATGGTTAGAAAGAAGTTAGTATGAGAAAGTTTGATTTCTGGAAAGGGCTTGTATTTCAGACTTTTATTTCAGACTTATATTTTAGAATTTGTTTTTAATTAAATCTTTCTTACTCAAAGAACAAGCAATACAATGGATGTTGCTTCTTGTTTCTTCCAAATGAGATAGCTTCAAGTTGTGTCTGTCTGTTTCCAATAGATGTGGAGATCCTGCAGAACAGTTATGATGTTCAGTGCGACTGACTTTAACCGAAATGAAAAATATGCAACGTTCTGCAGAGTTGGACGTCAGCTGCCAAAAGTGGATGGGCACCCTCTAGTTAACTAAAGCGTATGTAGGTTCTACTCATTATGTGCATACAGCTTTCTGTGGAAAGTAGTACATATAAAAAGAGATAGATAAAAGATGTAATTGTAATAATTATAGTTCCTTTGTTAAAGTAATCTTGAGATTGTTGCTCTGCCTTCTGAACAGTCTCAAAGTACCCTGCTATGTACTCCAAATTTCCCTTCGACTTGTAGGTGGAAAAATTCTAGATAATATTCTACTTTTCCAGACATATTTTTTTTTTAGAAATTATCTGATTTTGTAACAGTTTCAATGCTTGCACTTGAGTTGGACTTAAATATGGGCTTTTTTTTAGATGTCTTTTATTATTCTCCTGTGGCCCACACACTAATGTGGCAGAATGATGACATCAAATAAATATAGGAAGTTCTCTATAGGATGGCACACTATCCACCAAAATAAGTCAAAGAAAAGTCCCAAATAGTGTGATACTTTTTGTGCTGCTTATAAGATACCATTTTTTTTAATATTTTGTTTAATAATGTAGAGATCACTATTTAATTAGACTATTTTTTACTATTTTAATGAAAAATTAACACACTTAAAATTGAACTTTTGGACATTCCTTTTGGACTACATGTTCTAGCTTTGATTTTCTTTTCAAAAATGTTGTGGATTTCTGCTCTTGTTTAAGTTCAACTATGATGTGGAAATAAGCAGCAATATAGTATACAGTTTGCAATTTGTTTTACCGATGTATTGGTATCCATGCACTGATGCATAAATCATCAGCATCTCAGGCTTTTCATACAGTTCTGCAAATGCCCTGCATTTCAGATGTTTTATAGATGTGACTATATTTGCAGATACTGTCCAATACAAAAATACTTATCTTCTTTCTTCCTTCTGCCCATGAAGCAAGATTTTAAAAGAGTGATAAGCCCCTTCAGTTTAGCTGGATACATCTACAATAATTCCATTCAGAAAAACAAATCTTGATTTATACTAGAGAAAATCTACAGTGGAACTGTGACCAGTCACACACTAGTTTTTGTTGTTGGAGCTCATATTATGTGATTTCCCTTATTGGAAGTTGTGCTTCATGAAAAGGATTTAAATAGTACAAAATTGTTAGAAAGTTTCTCTGCTGTTACAGGAAGGTAATATGTTTTCACATGATTTTATTCCCCAAGCTGCATGGCATATAAGAGAACGAAGTAAGGAGACCTGTGTGATTGTCAGCAATTATACAACACACACACACTTCTAACCAGTGGAATGCTCCTACTGGAAATTGCCTGAAAATCAAGCAATATACTAGACTGATGAATTCAACTTTTATAATTACCTGGGAGAAAGGAACAAGAGTAAAGGGAAGGGAAGATTTGGTTCTTGTCAGCTCTAATCTCATTTTAACACAGTGTAAAAAGATAGCTTTGTACCTACATCTATTAGTGAGCCTTCCAGGACTCCTTCCTGAAGTAGCTCTCTCAGATAAGAGATGTTGAAAAAAGACAGAATCATTGGTCTATGAAAGTATAACCCTTTAATCTTGGTGGGAATACGTAGGTTTCAACATATCTAGGGCTTTAAATGTTAGATGTTAAGATGCTAGTTAGAAAGAGAACAAGGGAGAGAGAGAGAGAGATAATATATGTTACATTATAAAGCAACAATCCATTGGGAGTTCCTTTTGCAACATTTCTACTTGCTCCTGAAATACGCATAAAAATTGATGACATTTTGTTAATTGCAGTTAGATTGTTCATGCATATTATGTCAGTGGAGCTATAAATATAATCCACATAATCATAAACAATTATTGGTACCCATAATAATTTTGTACCCAAATGCCCTCTCTCACCTTCAGAGGGGAATTGGAAGCTTTGTAATTCTGACTGAACAGGTCTCCTGTTGCATATATTAATAGTTCTCTGCATGAAATAAAGTCCTTTGATACTATCAAACACTACAGAAATCTAATGTAAAGACATCTTTTGGTAAAGTTTTATGGATTGACATTAGGCAACTACAGTGATGAGCAGAATATGAGATCGAATGGAATAGAAGTGAACAGAACAGAATGTGGCCCATTATTACTCAGATGATTGTTTTATGTCTGTTTGAAAAACGTCATGCTAGTTTATATAAAGGAAATTATAACTTCAGAATTGATAGATTTATTCTTAGACACTAGCAGCTTCTAGGATACCACCGAAATCTATGCTGGCAAAAGACAGTCAAATCACTTATTAAAACAGAGCACTAGTTACCAGTCAGTAATGCAACCTCTTCTTTTCTTCCTTTATCTGTTTAGAGGCAACAGTATAAAGTCTCACTGTATATTCAAGAGCAAAATATTCACCAACAAAGCAGCAGTATTCAGTTATCTCCAGTAACATGAAAGCAGTTTGCTCACTCTGTATCTCATTTAGCCAACACCAGGATCAGAATATGAACACCTGTAGGCTAAATTGAACTAAGAAAGCGGCAAACTGATAGAGGCCATCTGTCATTAGTCTCCCCATTCCTGTAGCAGAAGAGTTCTTTTAGCAAGAGAAAGTATCTAATTGACTAAAACTTATCAGTTAAAATTTAATGCAAGTGCCAAATATCTAGTTGCATCAATGAAAATGTTATGCCTACAGTCTTCCGGCACAAGCAGATGCAGGTCAGGCTGGTAATTTTTTTAGGGCATGTTTTTATTACATGCTCATACTGATCATACATACAGGAAAAACAAGGTCCATGAAATAGAGCAGTGGTGGAAAGCCTGAAAAATGTCATGGAAAATACGTGAGTTGAAAATGGTATCACAATTGCTGTGAGATGAAAATAAGACTTAAGAATTGAAATACAGTCTTACATCTTAGTAAATTATACAACTCCCATTCCACATATGCACTGAAAACTCCCAAATATGTAGTAATTAAAGCACTGATGTAAACTTCACATTGACAATCTTACGTGCAAACATGAAACTATACTACTTGCTAAATCAAGAAAAGAAAAGGACTGGAAAAATGAGGCTCAGGTAACAGTGGTGGCTCTTCTTGAGTCCACCATTCATTTCATACAGATCACCATACACATCTGAATTTCAAGTGGAAAGAGAAAAGTTTTGTATTTGTTGGGAGAAAACCTGTCATCCTGTCCCCTCTTACAGCTTTAAAGTATTGTACTTTTTTTTTCTTAGACTGTGTTAAGGAAGATGGATCAAAACTGTAATACTATTCCCAAGGACAGAGAAGAAATGATGACAAGCATGAAATAATTCAGGGTATTCTTCTAGTTTCCCCTCACACATCATTTCATTGGAATATCTAATAGAAGACTCACAAATCTGACAAAATACGAGCTTCCTGCAAATCCATAAGAATGATTACTTAAAAGATGTGTTCAGCTGAAGGTTAGTGCTTGTGAAAATGCAAGACAGGTAACAATGGGTGAAACGCAGTACCCAAGTTCCCTGGGGCAGTTCTGTCAATACAGTTCAGTCCCACATCTGTCCTGAACCTATTCCCATGGGAGCAATTATCCATGAGAGGCTAGACTGAGACCAGGCAAATTCACTTCTGCTTTATTACTCACAGGAAGTTCAGAGTGAAAGACTGAAGAGCTAACATGTTAACTCTCACAGGGACATCTCCCCTTTTTTTTCCTTTTGCAGTTATAGTAACTGGATTATAGTCAGATACTTCGCTAGGCTTTCTGCAAAATTATCTTGCAGTCAGTATATATTAAGTATACAGTATACAATTGTTCCCACTTCCAGAAGACTTGTGAAGAATCAAGAAATCATAGAGAAGTTGCACACTCTCTGACAAAGCAAGGAGACTTATCAGCAGAATGACCTTTCCCACGAAGCAGCGGTTGCTTTCATGTCCCGTACTTGGGACCGATGATGGTCATGGGCACTTAGTGTGCCTGGGAGCAGAGAAATGGGGACCTTGCCACCTGCACACCCACCGCAGAGCTTGCATGACCTCTGTCAGTTCAGTCTTTTGCTGTGCACTGCATTTTGTCACCTCGTTGTTTTTAGAATTTAGTGTTGATTTCTGTGCCAATGTCAGCTGCGAGTGGAATGAACACATGCCAAGCTCAAGCTGTAATGCAGAATTTCATCTATGTCTGACCTACCAGTGATTGAATCAAGGGACAGCATGAACGCTCTAATAACATCAGAGCAACAGCACAATTCTATATGTGCAGTGCACAATGAGTGATCATTTCCTGCAGCACGTTACTTAAAAGCAGGAAAATAATAACACACTTCAGTGCCACTTGCCCCCATTGTATTGTCCTCTCCTTTTCCTCTAATTCAATTTTTTGTAAAAGCTCCTTCAAATAACAGGTTTAATGACAACAGAAATCTAAACAACATAAAAGCTGTCAGGATCTATATATTTTAACTAACAAATAATATTCATTGTAACCCTTTGATTTATCTATGTAAGGTAGAGAACATTTGAAACTAGTTACCTCATTGATAGTTCCATCCCATCTTTATATCTCCACTTTTTCTTAAGGTTAACATGCACAGTAGCTAAGGTCACGAAAATGACAATGTGAAGTAAGAAGATTATGAGGGAATACAAATTCCATAAATATTGTTTACTAAAGTCTCTATTCTGCAGTTAATACACTCTGAGATAGCATTAACTCTATCAAATAATTCCCATGTGCTTCTTCAAGAACGGAAAGAAAAGCACGTTACTGTACTGATCTTTTTTTCCTCTCAGAGCTTTGTCTGGATTTTGTATATGCCTACTTCTCTACAGAGAAGATTCCCACTCTGATTAATAATAGTTAAGATGATTAAAACTGTGATCATGAGGAAATTCTGATTTCCTGTGACACTGGGAGCTAATTATTTACCTTTGCATTTCATTCAGCCTGGAGAACTTGGGATATGGGAAAATATGGAAAATATTTAAAAGAAGATAAAAGCTGCTGTTATAATTATTACTTACCTTAGTTTTGGTAATATCTTTAGGATACTTGGTGTCCTAAACACATGTGACATTATAGTCTTAACAAAATTACTTCATCTGTAAGAAGAAATCCTTCTTGGCTGAATAACTAAAAATTCTGATTTGGCCAGTGCTGCTGTATATATTTAAAAAAAATACAGAGAGAGATGTTACTATTTGAATATATATATATAAATATATCTCAATCAAAGTATCCTAGAGGGTGGAAGGGAGTATAATTTTTTTATTAAGGGCCCTTGCATTTTTTCACTTCCACTTGCACTTTCAGCGGAGTACTGAAGGAGTTAAAAAGTATGGCTTTCTGCTGAGCATGGTTATCTTTGAACACAAGAGAATATCTGAGGCTAAACTCAAATAGCCTTCCCCAGTATCCCCAAACAGTTCTTCAGAAGAGCTAAGTAGCCTGTGAGCTAAAACTGATGCCATCTGAAATTTAAAGATGTTTATTCTCTCAGTGCTTAAAGAGAATCATTTTTCTCCAGTGATTTCGCTAGACTCAAGGATGTCTTCTCTTGGTCAGCACATGTATAACCAGACAATCATTCGGCAGCTTGTAAAATATGATTGCATATAAGATATTGATGGCCTGAGGGAAGTTCTGAATATCAGAGACTCATAATTAGAATACCAATGCATTTGATCCAATAGAGTTTCCATCAATGTCATGGAGATGAGTGATTATGAATTTCAGAGTCATCTCTGCCTGTACAGACTGATTTATGCACTTTCAACTCTGGACAAATGAAGGGCAAAGAACTACTGCCAAACTGTTCTACCTAGAGAACTCCTTATCCTTAGACGAGCTTCTGAAATTTATAATCCTCCTCCTATGCAGGGTTCAGGATCAAGGTCTTCAGTTGGTAACTCATGGCCTATTTATGCTTATGCCATCCATCCACATTCAGTCACTCTGTCTCTTATCTGTAAATCCAGTCACGACATAGAGGATGTGTGGATATGCTGATAAGAAATTTTTGCAGGAAAGAGAATCTGGGAAGATCAACAGTTCTGTTGCCAGAGCTGCTGGCAGCAACTCTAACATCTCATTTATTCCAGATTTATAAAGGTCCACTGTGCTGATCTGAGAATAGAGCTGAGTGTTTGACTTGTGTGATAATATACTATCTAGCTGAAAACTGTATTACGTACTAAACATTAAGTTAGACAGACACTGATCAGATTACCTTGTCTGGAATATAAAACAACCATCTAGTTGGCACGGAAATCTCAATAGTTCCTGTTTGGTGCTGTTTTTTATGCAAATAAAAATTAGTGCAGTATTGCGCAGTGCATTTAGGACCATATAACCAGCACTCAAAAAAAGACAGAAACCTAATTGTATCATTCTTTTCAAAACTTTATTATACACAACATTACTTGTGGAATAAATAGCTAACTTTTAACAGGGAGGGAAAAGAAGCAAAAAAATAAGCTAAAAGTCTAAAAAAAAAACAAGCTAACAAGCTTTCCATTTCAAAATTCTACAGTATCACTGTAGAACTACCCTGCCCTTTATTTAAATAAAAATAATGAATGCTAATTAATTAGCATGAAAAATCAGAAGAAAATAGTTTGCTAAGTGATACTTTGACACTTAAAATTCTCTCAGAAAACTTAGATTTTGCTTACGTGTTTTGTCCTTGCATGTGCACATTTAGCACTCTGAATATGCAATGCCAAGTGCATGCAAAAGAGGTTTTGATAGGGCACAACATGGATAAAGCAATTAGAGTGCCCTTACTGTCAGATGCTCTGCCACAGAGGCTTAGGAATTTCTAGGCAATGAGGGGACTTGGCGCGCTCTGTGGCATTCAAAGTGCACATTTTAAAAGAGAGATGTCCATTGTGCTGCTTTATTGCCTAGGCATTCTGAAAGCTGTAATAGTAGACACTTTTCTCTCTGAGTAAAGACTGTCATTCTGTTGCACAACACTGCAAAAGAAAAAGGTTGTGAAATTAATTTTGTCAAACAGTTAAGGTAATCTCTCTGTCTCTCTCTCTCTCAAAAAAAAGAAACCCGCTACTACTGGCAAGATGTATTTTACCATTTACTGCTGAACTGCAGCAAGAAGCAGCTCTTCACTGAGCAGTATGGCATAAGGCCAGAATGAGCTATTTCGGAAATCACTGTTGGGCATATACCAATTTGATACACAGGATTTAGCAATACAGTTGGGAATGATGCCGTGTGTATGTGTATATGTGTTCATGTTCTGTTAAATTTTAACAGTCTCTAACTGTGTGTTCATCTTTAACATGAGGTAACTTGTTTTAGACAGCTAAATATGTTTTAAAGAGAGGGAAATGTATCAAGCTGGATAAAAGAAATTTTTTTTTGTTTACTTACGATTTTTGTGATGGAAAATATTTTTCGATGGGATGTTAAAAGAAGAAAATGTCTCAGATTAAAACTTTGAAAATGTTTAAAGTAAGAATGGTTTTTATGAGGAATATAATATGTGAACTCTTGGAGAGCTTTGTACCTTTTCCACCTCCAGATTCTCTGCTTCAGTTAATAATGTGGGGGGGCACAGCAGTGGATCAGTACAGCATAATGCAATATGTATGCTGAACATTAACATTTTAAATCAGAGTCCTCCAACTGCCTGATTCACAGTAAATGGTTCAGGTACTGAAGTAATAAAGCTTCAGATTTTATTTTAGATATCGATAATTTATTATGAAATAAACAGCAAGCTATCAACCAATATGGCTTAAGAAAGTATGTTTAGTCTAAGAGAGTTTGCAAGTAACTTCAAACTTAAGTTCCTAAAGATAAGACTAAGCTAAATCTAGATCAGTCGATGGGGTTTCAACCTGTGAAACAAGACAGACAAGCTTGCTAAATTGAGTACATTTAGCTGGATGCAAATCTTTCAATGACACTGCAACTACCACCTAGAAAAAAGCTTTCTAGATCAGGAGTGAATTTATCGGTAATATGAAGAATATTTCTTCACTTAGAGACACTTCACATCATTGTTTCAACTAACATTTCAGGAGTACATCTCACCAAAACCATCTCACCAAAATATAACTGATGAGGTGCTAACACTGATGTGATGTGTAGTCTACACATAGGTTTTGTAGCCATGTAACTATGTAAACTGTGTCCACGGCAAACACGCTGCTACAGCCCTAATATGGACGCAGTTCTAATCATTTAAATATCACTTCTACCTGTATAACTTGATTTCACAAGCACACATGAAGAAACTACTAATGCAAGCACATATACATTATTATAACCAGAGACACGCTGATGGGGTTTTATCACCTTCAATTATAGTTAAATGACATCACTTTGGGGTATTCAAATTATTACCCTCATGAGCAATCTCTAAACATGAGAGGAGTTCCTGTGAAGTTAACCTGCCACTGAAAGAGAGAAGGGCTGAGTCCAGAATCAAATAAATTATTTTTAAAGCAGCATCTCCTCAGTGAAGTTCTGTTTAAAAAGCACGGTTAAACTTGCTACAGATTCTTTCTATCAGCCTTGGCAGTCAATCCTCCTGGGAATACCACACTTTCATCGATTTAGAAGTTTTCAACAGAATGAAGAAAAATGTATCATTCTCTTCTGATCTGATTTTCAATTCACTAAAAAAAAGTGATAATTCTTTAATGTAACTTAATGACACAATAGTAGAGTATGTTAAGGGTCTGTAATTACATATAAATTCATAGTTATTGAATATGTAATACATACATAGATTATATATACTATATGTGAAATGTTTTTCTTCAAATTGTGTATAAAACCTCTTGCTCAGTCAGTAAAGTTTCTGTTGGCTTAATGAAATACATATTCCTTGCTGTACTCCTTAAAGGTAGCATTGTGAATGCTGTGCACATTTGAGGCCAATTCCAGTGCTGCTTTCCTTTTTCTTTGCAGGAAAAGTGTGTATGAAATCTCAAGAGAAAGAGATGTTTGTGATGCTGAGCAAACAAGCCTGTCACTGGTGATGCTATGACTGCAGTCTGACCATGATTTAGTCCTCTGTGACCTGTGCGGAGCCTGAGATGCTCTCAGGAGTGCTCAGCAAAGTGCAGCAGGAGCTGCGTCCTTGCCCTGGGATACAGCAGGGTCAGCTCCTACAGGACTGCTCAGGGTGGTGACAGCTCCTTACATGACTACATGGTGTAGGACTGTACATTCTTCACATGGTGAAGAAAAGCTTGTCTCTTAACTTTCTCTACTGTTTTTGACCAAGCAGTGGCCAGTAGGACCTGGAGGTGACACTGCTGTAGAGCGCACGCTGACTGCAGTTCGGAAAAGGAGCTGACGATGCCTTCTCTTCACAGCTCTGGCCTTTCAGCTTTGGATGGGTCAGGTAGTACTTCTGTAGTTTTAAATACTTACTATGAGAGAAGAGTCTTGCAGCAATCTGCCTAGATGGTGCTGAACATGGAAGCCCCGCTGTGTGATGGTTAATGGCTACTGAATCAGCCGGATGAAATTATAAAATCTTTTGCTCTGATCCTGTAATTATCTCTCAGGATCCCTGATGTTAATTTTTTTTTCCAAATAGTATAGTTTGGGAAGAACTCAGTCATAGCAAGAATATTTTCAGGAAAGAGAATATTTTGTATCTATATGATTTTTAATTTTGCAGATAAATAAATTACCCATTACAGCTCAACTGTAGAAAGATACTTTAACCAAAAAGCAGAACTCCTTGCCCTCTATCCAAATGATTTCACTGGTAATTTCACTTAAAAATAAATGCCAATAAAAGGAACTAAGTGCTCTTTTTTTTTTGTAATCTCTGGCTCAAGATCTGTCCCCACCCAGCTGCGGTTTGTAAAATCAGACCTTAGAGCATGAAAAGACTCTCTCTAGATCACGGTCCCAACCACATTTCACACCGACTCTTTGCTTTGATTTTTGGGTCTGCAGTTGTTAATACACACCTGTCACAGAAAATTGCAATGTTAATTTACCAAGTAAATAGCTAGCCAATGATTAATAATTATGAAAGTGGCCTTCTGACTTGAAAGTCAGACCAGAATATTTTCAGTGACCTATTTTCAGTGAATACTCTGCTTGCTAAGGGTCAGATCTCGCAAAACACTGAGACATAAGGAAGGTGAATTCCTGTCAGAGGCAAGTCACCTTTTTCTTGGAGCCAAAAGGAAATCATCACTTTGCAAGACCTGGCCTTCAAATGATCTAATCCTACACATCAAAAGCTTTTTAAGTTTTGTCAACGAGGCCCGAGGAATCCATTTCAGCCAAGGGTCAGTCACCTTTGAGTATGCAAAGATTCTAGAGGCTATGTGACTACAAATGCACCTGCACTTTAAATTATGCTGGAAAAGGTGTCTTTTAAAATAGTAAATTAATTAATAAAGCAGTCACAGCTTGAGGCAAAATATACAGGAGACTCTTCCTGGTAGACCTGAGAGCCTAAGATAGCTCTTTAAAAGAAATATTTTATGGATCTCTTTATATACCATTAAGTTTTTAGGAATGCTGAATTGAATATGATAAATTTCATCTTAATTTAATCTTCATTTTATCTTAAAATGTTCTTAGTATTTAGTTTTGATTCAGTTCGAAGAGGCATAGCAAAAGAAGGAAACATAGAGAAAAAAAGTAAAAAAAGAAATAAAGAAAAACAACTGTGTAACACACAAGTAAGAAAGTAAAAGTACAATCAGGGGCTAACAGTTTACAAAAGTGGCTGAAAGTACCAAATTAAATTGTACTATTCCTGCAACATATTGTTTGAAGTAACTAGTATATAATTTATGAAGTAGAGAATACTATTTATTTCAAAGCTTGTTTCCTGGGTATTTCCTATGGATTAAGGTTTGGGTTTGCTTTGAATAAATGAATAAAACATCTTTGTCGGGAGATATATTTTAATGACTTATTTTTGTGGTTATTTTCCTTTAAAAGAAGTCAATTACTTGAAAGGAGTCGGTTACACATAGCTCTAGGGAACTAAACCTCGTATCTTCAGTGCATGTTAAATTAACTTTCTTCATAGTAATAAGTGTATATAATATACTTTTCTATTTTTAAGACAAATTAAATACAAATATTTCTTTTACTAGCAAATACATTTTAGAAAACTTTGGGGTAAGTTCCAGTTCTTTTTGTTTCTTAATAAATAAATAAATAATATTGATAAAAAGGCTCCTGGAAAAATGGTCCAAAGGGGAGGGAAGAAAACACCTAGAGCACCGTATTACCAAGCCCTGAGGCAATCAACTACAATCTGGGAAATGTCAAACAAAGGTATTCACCTACTCAAAAATATTGCTGATCAAGTCCTCAGCTGCCATCTACAATCACTAACTAAAACAGGGAATATAGCTGTGGATATAAACAAGAGACAAATTAGTATTGGGAAGCTGGGTTTAATAATCCCCTAAAAGAGACCATCTGTTTATAAAGACCCCCCTTTTCCTGATCTCTGACATGTATGCTTAATATAGACACAGCTGGATTTTTTTTCTACATTTTTAAACACTCTGCTACTATAAAGTCTACTTATAGTATATCTGGTCAGAGTGTTTGTCTCAAGTTTCAGTTATTATGTAAGCACTCGGGGGCAATAAAATTTCACATACTGTCAGCCAGCTTTAGAGTAAGTTTAGAGTAAGTATTAAACCATCAGAGGAACATAAATGCACTTCTTTTATTATTGATGTTCGACTGAATGCTTTTCTGTTTCTTTTTTTTTTTTTTTTTTTGCAAATGTTCATATTATCAGTGTTTCCTGAAATAGCTATCTGAAAATTAAGAGTTTAAGTTCTCGATGCACATTTGGAACTACAGTTCACTTTTCTTGCTTTCCTACTTAAGTTGCCAAGAAATCACATTGCTCATGTGACATTGATAACTTGGTGAGCCAGGTGATTTGCAGGTATATAAAAGCAAAGCAGATCATACCCTCTATTTCCCATCTACTATGGTAAAGAAAAGGGAAAAAAAAAAAAAAAGGAAAAAGAAAGAAACAATGACTATACACTTCTCACAGATAGAGGTCACTAATGGACTGGATTTGAATCAGTCTGCTAGAAGCCTCAAAGTTATATGAAAGTAATCTAGTGAAAAATGAACTCATTTTGAGATTAAAGAGGTAAGGGAAATGATTGAGAAATAAGGTTCTCGCCTTCCTGGAAACAATATTATCTTAAGTGTGCCTTCTTTCAAGTCCCTTAAATAGAAAGCGCAGTACAGGAAAAGCCTGATAGCGATGTTAGTTTGAACTCCCTTTTGTTTTATTGGCTTGGTAAAACTGTGACTATCCTTCATTTCTGTGGGAAGGGTAGGGAAGTCAGCCCTAACGACATCCTACACTTTGGATACTGCTATTTTAAGCAGTTAAAGACAAGCACATTCTTGATTCTCGATGGAAACCATAGCCTGTGTAATGCAGATTCCAACTGGGAGAGTGTAGGGTTGCGCAAAGGAGATACGTCTGCATCCTAAATCAAACTATCCAGCAGGCCAGGATATAAATGTGACTTCAACAGTGGCTCAAATTAGATCCAGATTCTCAAAGCCAAATGCAGATAACATCACCCTATACAAAATATAGGGTGGATGTGTGTGCGAGCAGCGAATCTTTTAAGAATGCTGGGTGCATTCCAGCACCATTTCTTCTTGTTACAGCCTTGGACTTTGGAAAACACTGATGACTGCTGTAGTCGCAGGTAGTTTTACAGAGATGGTATTTACACAGTGATTTGGCTTGCTTCACATGCAGTATTGCAAGGCCTGCACGCTCTTACTTTTACCTGCCTACCACTTTAAATGAGAAGTCTCCTATAGATGGTAAAGATGTTTGAAATTTCTCCTCTTGCACCACTTTCAGGAACAAAATCATCATTAGCACTTTAACATCACCTTATGCACTTGAAAATGGTGACTTTCAAATATCATCTTTATATCTTTTTGGTAATGCAAAGATTATTTTTCAGTGAGAGTATTGCATACACTGACTCTTAAGGAGAAAGATAGATAGGGATAGGCAAGCAGATACCTAAGTGAAATATCTTAAAATGATTTCAAAAAAAATGCCAGGATGGATTTTCCTCCATTCCAAATATATGCATTTTTTTAATCAAGTAATGAATTTCCTTTGAAAAAAAATGAAATTATATAAAGGTATGCTTGCAGAAAGATCACATTACAGTCAGTGAAAGCAGCAATGAATGAAGCACAGGGAATTTTTTTTTTTTAATAAGCTGAGCTGGGATCAATCTCAACCTCTAAATTGGTTTTATTTTCCCTGCAAGCACTGAGAAGTTAGATGCAGTAAATGAAGCTCTCTGTAACACACACCCTGTCTTTCTGTATGCATGTGTGTCTGTGTGCCTGTCTGTGTGAGGCAGAGAGCAGTCTGACTTGCTCTAGTATCTTTTCCTGCTTCGCATGCAAGGAACTTCTCCCTTTCTATTTAGCCCAGCTCTGCATTGCAAAAAGCAGCATCTAAAGAAATCTAATCAGTACCTTCCACACACAGTACAGGAATTTACATGGATTTGTGCCTTGGATTTATTAGCTTATTGTAAGCCTTAAAACAGATTTCCTCCATTAAAATTAATTAAAAGCTCCTGTTGACTGACTCCCACTCCGAAAAGATGGTGAAGAGCTTCTCCCTCACTTCGCTTTTTTAAAAAAATCTTTTTTGGGGTTTAATCATGCTTTAGTGGGGTCTTCCCAGCTCTTTGACTTCTTTTTTGGGATGTGCTTTTTTTTGCTGCCGCTCGCCCTCCCCTCCCCCTCTCCACATCACTTATTATTTTTCCCGCGGCCGCGCTCTGATCCAGCGGCTCCGCGGGGCTCCTTTGTGCCCCGGCGCGATGCCCGCACCTCGCTCCCCTCCGCGCAGCCCCCGCTGCCGAGGCCGCGCACGGGATCCCGCGGATCCTCCCGTCGCCCGCACTTCCCTTTACGCGTCCCAACACTGGCAGGCGCGGAGCTAGACCGACTTTCTCTTTCAAGAAAGGCTCCTGTTTTAAAGTTCCCCTTCCTCAAAGCCACCTCCCTGAAAGGAGCTACGGCAGCAGCCGCGCCGGGGCTGCCGCTGCGGGCGCACAATAAGCGGGGACCCCTCTATAGCGCGGGCCCTGGGGCCGCTGCTCTCGGCGGGGTTCCCGACACATTCCGATCCTCCCACCCCCGGCCGGGCGACTTCGCCTTCCCGGAGCAGGCGAAGGGCGCCGGGGCTTTAACACGCCCGCGCATTTCAGGATTACCGGGAAAGGGGGAGAGAAAGGAATGAAATCCCGACTGTACCTGGAGGTGTCCGGGAATCCCTCGGCGGCACCGATCGTGATCCCCCTCCGCGCCTCTGGTCCCCCGCACCAAAACTTTTGCGCCGCTCCTCGGGGGTGGCCGCCGGCTCCGGAGCGACCCCCGCGCCGCCCGCGCCTTCCTCCCTCACGGGGCAGCCGCATCGTCCTCCCCCCTGCTCCGCCACTCCGGCATCCCCAACGCACTCGCGCTCCTCGCTGCGCTCGCCGCTCCTCCTTCTCCGGGGAAAAACAAATGCGGGGGGACGGCGGGGGTGCCTGGTCTTTTTTTTTCTTTTTTTTTTCCCCTCTTTCTTTTTTTGCCCTCTCTCTCCGTCCTCTGGAGATGGCAAGAGGATCACACGAGGAGCCAGCACCGTCGCCGCTCGGAGGCGGCCTCGGCCACGTCTGCGTACGGGCGTGTGTCAGTCCGCGAGCGCGGCGCCTGCCTCCAGCCGCGGCTGCAGGCTGATCCGAGCAGTAACGATGCCTCAGATCTGACTATTCCCTGCTAATGGAAGTCGTGCCTTTTTTTCCTCCCTGCCTGACACCCCAGGGAGATGTTTACAGTAATGAATTCAGTTGATAGCCATCTCTCTCTCTCTCTCTCTCCTGGAGTCCCTCCCACATTTCTCATTTAAAGAATGCTTGGAAGGCAGGGCTGCAACCTAAAGCTTTCCAAGAGGCAAAGTCAGCCTAGGTTTTCTTTTCCTCCTGCTTCCCCCCTCCCCCCTTAACCCATTCCTTGCCGAGGGCAGCTGCGTCCCCCTCTTAGGAGTCCCCAAGGCACTAACAGCACCCTCCTCTCCGTCCTCGCCCCATACCATGTCTCCCCGGCACATCAGGGGGTGCAGGGCACGTGCGGGTCAGGAGCGGTGCGTGCTCTTGTTTCGGGGTTACCCTTCCCCGCCGCTATCGATCTGCTCCTGCCCTGTCCTGGCAAACCCAGGTGGAGGCAGACGGGACTATTCAATTCTCCAGAGCACTTGCGGGATGGGAGGAGGGAGCCCAGGTGGGAAGCGGCGTGTGCGAGGAACTGACGAACTGCCTGAAACTCGCGCAACGCCGAGGAAAACGCTTGGCACGACTTGGGCTGCGAGCTGCTTTAAGAGCGGAGATGGGGAGGGACGCCAGGGGGAGAGGGGAGCTGATCAGTGCCATGTGTGAGGAACTGGGAAAGGCAACTGCAGAGCCCGGCGGTCGCTTCCCCTCTCCCGAAGCGCCTCTGGAGCCCCATCCTTCGCCATTCCCAGCGGGATCACCCCCGCTCCCAAGCCGCGCAGCGGGCACGGAGCCCGGGCCAAGCGAGGGTCAGCCCCTGGCCCCACTGAGGGCTCGGGAGAGCGCGCAGTACTTGGAGCGCGTTGGGTCACAGGCTGCGCTGCTGCGGACGGCGTCTGCCGCCTGCGCGGGTGCGCGAGGAGCCGCGCACCCCCCGGGGGTTATTTCTTTCGAGGCTGCCTCGGGTCCTTTTTTATTCTTTTTTTCCTCCTTCTTTCTCTTTTTCTTCCTTGCACACTTTTCAAAGCATCCCTTGCACATGATTTATACATAATGATGCATCTTCTCCTGACAAATTCCTCCTTCAAATCCTTCCTTATCCTGCCTCCCTCCCGACCCTTCTCTCTTTGCGTTCCCAGCATCTGTAACCTGTCGATAACATAAAAAACAGCAGATGTCGGCCAAACCGCAGACATTTCTAGCAACCCCTCCCCTCCACTCCCCACCAGTCACAGAGTGAAATGGAAACATCAAGGAAAAAAACACTTGTGTGCAGGCTGCTGCCGTGGTCTCGGGGTGCTGTTTTGCCCCATGGTCTCACAGAGGTTGGGGGGGCTTACGTTTGCACTGCAACACCCCCTCGGACACCTCACCTGCACCCCCTCAATCAGCCCACGCATCAAATTAGCGCACGATACTTGGGATACCCTTTGACGAAAGCAAGATCGCGCTCATCGCAAAGCGACTAAATGATCCATCGTTACCTGCTTCCGCCGGGGCAGGTTCTCCTGGCAGATCACCCAAAGCCCACAGGGTCAGGCAGGTTAAGAGAGAAGAAGGTGGCAGAAGAGCTGTGCTCCGGCATGGTACTGCTTTAAGGATCACCACCAAGGTCTTTTTTTTTCCATAGCTGATAAGCATCACCCGAGGTTTCTCTCAAGGAAAAGAGGAAGGAAATTTGCTTCTCAATGTGCTGTCCAGCCGGTCGCTTAGCCCTGACACCCCACCGGTGGTCCTGAATCCAGCCCGGCCAGCGAGGCTGAACGCCCGGTCATTTCCTCTCCGCTTCCCCGGGCGACTCGGCGCAATGCCGCGGAGCGGGCGACGGACCTGCGCTCGTTACTCACTGGTGACAGCCAGGGACGCGGAGCTCCTAAGTGAGGGTGACAGATTTCAAACGAGTGGCTGCAGCGTGCTCTGCCTTAGACATATTCCTCCTCAAACTTTGCCTAGCAAGCAAGTCAGCGGCTTAACCCTTTGCAGTCTCGCCTGCAACAGAAACCTCAGCTCGTGTGGGAGCGCTCATTCAGGAGCGCTCACCGCACACACGGACTCTTCTTTTCGTGCCAGTTCCTATTCCTGGTTATTTTCAATGCAAGCAAACCAGTAGCATCAACTCTGGGGAGCAGCTAGAGAGCTGCCTATTTCTCCTCTGTGGTTAGGGGCTGCAAAAATCCCCACAGCAAGGGAGATCTCCCGGGGACTCACCTGTAGTCCCTACTTTGTCACAGTCTGCTATGCAAACTGTCAAGGCAGCTCTTGCATCTCTCGCACACGCACATACGGAGCTGCTGCAGCTCCTCCACACGAGGCAGCTAAAGTGCTGTTTCACTCAGACCTTCGGATTCAACTCTTTTACGGGTTATTAATAACAACAGAGAAAGCAGCACGCCAGGAAGAAATGTATTGCCATGGGAAAAAAAAAAAGTATTTTTCACAGATGCACTTTGTAGTCAAAGGAAATATTTACCACCAGCAAACTCCAGCATGTCAGAACATGTTTCCTCTGAAGCAGAAAAGAACCTTAAAATGAGAAAGCAAGCATGTGCAATTCAAAGATGAAATAAAGTGCATGAAACCTTTCCAAACTCTACACCATTGACTCAGAGTCTGATGGCGAGAAAAAGCTGTCAGTGCTGGCAACACCAAGATGTACATATTAGCAACTCCACTGCTTTCTATTATTCATATATGCATATACAAATATATATTTAAGTGAATGATGGTGTTTCTGTGGGTTTCTCTGCCTCCATATAGGAGGAGAGACCCCGTAAGCAGCGCGGGTGCGAGCTGGGAGGTGGGCTGCTCTGCAGGGAGCTCCTCGCAGAGCGCCAGCCTTGAGGGGCTGCACAGCAGCAAGGACGCAGGGCAGGTCGGCGCGCACGGAGGGGACCCGATTTCTCCCTTCTCTGAAGACGTAAGATAGACTGGACGAAGATGGAGAAGAATCGTATAATAAATAAACGCTCAGGAAACATTACCTGCCTCCTTCCTACATTGCTATGCAGATATATTTAAACAGAAAGGGCAGATAAAGTCTCTCTGATGAGTACCTGCACGTCCCCCCGCTCGGCCAAGGGGGCAGCAGAGCCCAGCGCTCGGGCTGCTGCGAGCAGAGCCGCTCTCAAACCTCCCCCTAGCCCCTCGACCGCTCTGTGCTTAAGCTCGTGACTCCCCCCGACTCCTTTCCTCCAATTATTAATCTCGGCTACAGCCTGCTTACCTGATTACTTGGAGTTTCTTTTTTTTTTTTCCCCTCCACTATAAATGTGCTATAAAGTGCGTTTATTTTTTTTTAAATAAACTGCTATGCATGGTTGAAGCACTGTAAACTGAAAGGCAAGTATAAAATACACGCTCTTCGAATTGTCTGCCACCATATGAGATGGGTAGCCTGGAGTGATGGTCTACTGAGTGAGGTTTTTGTTATGTAACCTCAATTATTGTGATTGTGAAATAGTGTAACATTAAAAAATATAAAAATAAAAGCCACTTTTCATCACAAATGTCTTTTTTCAGCTGTTTTGTTGATTTGCAGCTTGCAAGCGACACAGTAGAAGGAGACAGAAGTATTTCTGTAACTAGGAGGCTGGTTTAAAACACACTGAATGATTTCCATTTGTGTCAATAGACTTTGGGTCAGGCCACAGCACACAAAATTAAAAATCACAATGTGAATTCTTCATCAAATTTTGGTAAAATCAGGAGAAAGAAAGGGAAAGGAGCAGAGGGAAGAGAATGATAGAGGCAGGGAGCCTTAGAAAATTTTGGCCTGGGAATGATTTTGTCTAGCTTGTTTCCTGTCTCTATTTAAAGGACACAAAAATGTATGTGATGAGAGATCAACAGTTTTGAAGTCATCATTAAATTCCATTTTGAATTCTACACAAGATAAAGGCATAAATGTGTTTTTTTGAAACTTAAAGTGCATTGACTAGAATTACACTAGACTACGGAAAATATGCACCTTCAACATGAACATATTTTCTCCGAGCTCTTATTTCTACCGTGAGCTTAAAATCAAAATATCGTATTGGTTATGTAACCAAGACTTTAACACAATTTGTGGTATGACTTGCAAATGGCAAATTTCTATGATTTTAGAGTATAGGGACTGCATTTTAAAGAAAATCAAGCAGCAATAAAACAATTTAGCCTGCTCTGCTTTCAGCTCTCTCATCAGCTCTTCTTCCTCTCCTGCCCCTCAGCCCACAACAGCCTTCTGTTTTTTGCCTTGCGTGTGATGTTAGGTGCCACCTTGTAGGAGTCTGCAGTGCCTTGGGGTGCCACACTTCATAGCTGTGGCCTAATGGAGCCACTCCCCTCTTTACTCCCAGGGATTTCTGCATTTAGCTTTTGATGTATCATGACAAACCATCCCTAAGGGTTGCCTTTGGCCATCCTTCACAGATGTGTCCAAGGGGACAAAGGAATCTGGGAGTCTGTAGATCTCTCTTTGTCTTTAAGCCTGAGCAGGATATTTCAAAGTTTTCTGTTTGCAACCTTTTTGACAAGTTGTTTTCCACTGAAATTAGGAAATAAATTGGTCAAAATTTGCTGTAAAAAATCTCACTTCTCCTTTCCTTATGAACACGTTAGAGACTTTCATTGAATATTGTTCCAATCAAAATATATCGATCTAGCTGCCAGCTGATGTCAGATATTTTGGGAACAGACAAGCAGGTAAGACAAGAACCCTTGACTATAACATTTCTATTGTACTTTAGCAGTTAAAAGGAAATCTTTTTTTCAGACCATGCTGTGTGACAAAAGTAAACTATGAAAGATCATGTTGTATGTTGTGTCTTCTCATTGCAAATAAAGAGACTGTAAAGAAGAAAAAAATATACAGTTGCACAAATACAGAATAATCTGGCCAGCAATTAATTGCATTTCATCAAATTCTGGTGATAAAATGGCTAAATCTTAAGGGACATAATGGTAAAGGTATGACTATGCATTGGTCCTTTGCTTTTTTTTTCATGCATGCAAAATACAAGCTGAAAAATAGAAGGACAACTAATGCATCTGGCTGAAATCAATACATCCAAGAAGAGAAGAAAGCTTATTTGTTATTGCCTAACTATTCACTATAGTGGGACCGGATAGTAAGTAAAACTTTGTGAATAGCACAAAAATGATCCAGGTAAGTTGTTTCTTTAACAGACTAAACAAAATCATTAAAGTTCTTTTCAGCATCACAGCCAGACTTTGAAATAAAGGGAAAAAACCCGTCCCTGGCTCTGTGACTGAACCTTTACCCTTTGGAAAACAATCCACATGCTTCGGTCAGACACACACTCTGGCTGCACTATATAGAACCGAAAAACCACCTCAGCGGAAGTCACACAGCATTCATTTACACATTCATCCCCCTTCTTTCATTCTAAGGTGAGAAGGCTAGAAGGCGGACTATCAATCTACTCCAGAAACAGAATCACTTGCCCTTCACAAGGACATCTGCCCTATCTCCCAAGGGACCTCAAGAGCTTACTCTTTCTAATTTTCCACCGATTAAAACCTAGATTCTTCCTAGCCACAGATTCAGTAGGCTGAACTCCTTCACTCCAGTCACTGCTAAGTTCTTTCCTAAAACTTTTTTGTGTGTGTGTGTGTTTTGAAGGGACTATTACAATTACGGAAAGGTCATTCTAAATGATCTAACAGGATCCAGTGTTCTCTCAGCTCAATAAACACAAAAGGAGAGATTTTGCAAGTATGAGGATTTATGGAAGTCAGAGAGGAGAAAATTACTTTGCAATAATTAGCATGGTCAAAGTTTCCTTTGCAATATCGTTTAAAGTGGTAACATGAAAAAAAGTTAAATTGCTGTGTTATTATAGACCCAACATCTCCTGGCATAATTCTTAAAGCCAATTTTATTGACTTTCATGTGGAACCTCACATAGAACTAGGAAATTGTATTCTAAAATGTTTTAAGCTCTATCTAGTAACATTTATTAACTTTTCTTCAATTCTACCTATGTGTTAACAGGACAAAAAAGAATGTAGATTTTCTATTGAAATTTAACAATTTTCCTTTTTTTTGGATTAATTTCTTAACTATAATGAACATCAAATGCCAATTTGGGAAGCCTTTTCTAACTTCCCTGACTGTTTATTCTAGAATATGTTGCTACAAAAGATAGGCAAAAAGGAAAATCAGATTCAATTTCCTTCACAAGATGGTATAAGGACATTATCTTGACAATCAAGCATCAAGAATCAGGGGCTACATTTTTACACCTCCAAACTTAGAAATAAATGAGCAAAAATCTGCACATGCTGCTCTGCCAGAAGGTCCTATTTCCAATGGCTATTACTGGAGGACCAAAAAAAAAAAAGAAAAAAAAAAAAAAAGCTTGTCACAGACTGATCACCTGAAAGGAAAGCAAAAAAATCCAGGCAGAATGACTAAGCAGATGGTATCTGTTTTGCATCCTGATAAATTGGCACTAAGCTTTCAGGTCTTTGGGAGGATTTTGAGGTAGTGAAAATATGTTATGAAACCATTTGTCGTGCTCTTCACCAGTACAAAGCACCCACGTCACAGATTTGTGGACTGAGGGGGATAAAAAGATTGTCAGAGCAGTCAGCAACTCTTTGAGCAGTTTCAAAACAGAGCACCAGATGCATATTGCTCAGTCCTACACCTATTCTTAAAATCCTGCAATTATACGTAGAGTTTATGCCACTTCAATAGTTTCATTGTAAACAGGAAGATCTTGCTTTCCAGGCTTCAAGGATCTGTTGGTAAAAGCAACAAGGATCTCTGACTGGTTCTATCAAACAGGTGAAATATTCACAACTCCCCCAGGTAAGTACTGCCTGCTGGCAAAGACACAGAAGAGATGTGCTTTAACGAGGTGTGTGTACCACTTGGAAGCAGCAATACCTGCGGAATGCTATGAGGATACTTACTGCATTGAGGCTATGAAGTAAGTATCACTAGTAGGAGCCAAAATTGTCTTAATTTCATTCCTGCACTACAGAGGAACTTGAAAAGATTCTGAGTTATATTGCAGCAAAGAAGTACAGAAGAAGCCAACCTTGTGAGTAAATACATTTGCAAAAGTGCATCAGCACTACAAATTTAGAGTTAGTTTAATTCAGATAGGAATAGTTGTTAGAAAATATTAATTCAATTTCTCCTAGTTTTTCATTTTACAGTCTCCACAATTCTTAAGGCTTTGAACAGTCTCTAAGGAATGACCTTCATCAACTTCATGTGTACTACATGTACTCAGCCTCTACAGGTACTGATGACTTTACATAAGAAACTGCTGTACACATGTACCACATAAAAGGTTTCTGTGGCTCCTACTCCAATATTTTTGTATTATCTTGCTGAATTAAAAGCAATACTGGATATCTACTTGTTTTTGGCTTAGATGGAGGCTTCTTCAATTCACATTTGAGTTTTGTCTTCAGTTAACTCTGTTTACGTGGCAGTGATACATTTCACCTAGAATCGGATATAGGTTTATTTGGTGGAACACTCTGCACAGCCTGTACTTTGCAGAGTAGTTACTAAGAATAGTCAGGAATATACCCTCAGGATAAACTGAAATTTTTACTTATATTATAAAATGCTTTTGCTTTCTATGCCTCAGGTAAAAAAAAATAAAAAAAAAATAAAAAAAAAACAACTGTTAAGAAGTTCTAACTACTCTTTTTGGTAAGACTAAAGAAGGCAGGAGAGCTTTCCCAGACGAGAATCAAGAAGCTTGTGAGTGTTGTAAGCTTGCCGGCTACTTTCAGTGCGTCCAAACAAAGTCAGTTTTCAGGAGAAACAGAGTTCTCAGGAATTGACTCATCCTTTTGTTTTTGAAGCAGGTGCGTTGTTTCCAGCATTCAGAGGACAGAAGGGGGACTTCTGCATGCTCTGAGATGAGCTGGCTTTTCACCACAGCAATGTCTTTGGACTTTGCTTCATGCACTTGCTCCATGGTGATAAGCACAACTATGATTAAAAAAAAAAAAGGAAATAAAAAAAAAAACACATGCTAATTGCCCAGTTACACTGTCCTTGGATTTCTCCGGCCCTTACTTGCCATCCAGCTCTGCTTGGCTGGTCGTGGCGTTTCCGTGCTTGCTGGCTTGCTGCCAGGGCGCAACAGCAGCGGCAGCCCGTGACGGAGCGGCAGTGACCGCGGGCAGAGGCAGTGCCTGCGCCAAGGCAGGGTGATGGCAGCAGTCAGGCACAGCCGGGCGGTCAGTCTGGCTCAGGAACTATTCAGGGAGCCCAGGGAGCCTTGCTCAGGCACAAGAGCAGGCAGGACTGGAAACGGCTCTCAAATACGTCTGCCTCGGGCAGACACGGAGGGACTCGGCCTGTTCTGGCTGGTTCTAGCCAGTTCCCCAACGGAATCAAGGGAGCAAATGGGGCCGCTGCTGAGGTTGCTTTGGGGAGCAGTGGCCCATGTTGGGGGCAAGAGTGAGGACAGGGATGCGCGCGTCTGGAGGAACGTGGTTAGGGACGGGAGGGGATTTCCATGGGGCTGCAGCCCATGGGTGAGCCACGCCGCAGCGCGCACAAC
>JAUBOD010000445.1:9718040-9759416 GCA_032353885.1 Nothura maculosa
GGCGATCTGGGAGCGGCTGTCCCTGAAAACGGAGCCCTTTAAAGTCAGTGATAGAGCTGAGCTGCGCCAACGGGAGCACTGCATACAAAAGAGCAAGCGCTTGAACTTAAAGCAAACTTAAATGCAAGATGCTTCTAGCTGCTGCTCCAGGGGCAGCAGGTAGATCCCCTGCTATCCTTCAGGGGATATGGCGGTGCTGGGAATCCAGATCTGGGATACAGCTACAGGCTCCAGAGAGGAGAGTGAGGGGGCTGTGGCACGTGCAGATCGCAGCACGCACAGTGGAGGAGGGCTTGAGGAGCAGGGCTGGAGCAGCAGCTGATGAAGGGGTATGTGGAACAACGAGCTCATCCTATCTGTCCCACAAGGGAGATATCCCCATGGAGGGACCGTGTTGAGTTTGTAAGGAATGGATATGTGCACTGCTCTGTGTTCTTTGGTCTCAGCTATGTGATTTGCAGGGACAAGAGCTGAAGGTTATTACAGGAGTTCAGATTATCATGATGTTAAATGATACAGTCCTGAATAATAATGTTTTTTAGAGACAAAGCTGTTCTGGGTTTGAAAAGCAGGGTTTGGGTTGCAGGGCAAGCCTTATGTGGACAGACATTTCCAGTGAACTCCGCAGCTACCAGAAACAACCTGCTACATGGAAAATCTGCAGTTGGAAGGGAATTGGTGTTATTGCCATGTGTCTAAGAAAGATTGATCCCTGCTAGAGGTGTGAGATAAGGAGGAGAAGTAGGACAGTGTGAGGAGACAGCAGAAGTGTGGAGAGATACTTCTGGAGAAGCACAACTGAGAGGAAAGTAAAGGGGACACTGCTGAAGAGGTGCATTTGTAGAGACAGCCTCTACATGGCGGAGCAGGTGCAGCCCTGAAGGGACTTTTTAAAGCAGAGCTGGAGAGGCAGTTTTCCATGTAACATCAAGGTCTAGCGAGAAGACAGCTGGAAATAGGTATGTCTCTCCTGAAATGTGATGCCTGGCCTCGTGCAGAGGGTATATGTAGGGGTCGCAGGGGATGCTGCCCTGTAATCAAGGCCTAGGGATGTTCACAGGGCTGGGGCACTTTAACATATTAACCAATTGCACACTTGGCTTACTACAAACAAGTAATGTTTTCCAGCTAATAGATGAGTGATGCACGCCACACCATTTATGAAGGCCTATTTTATAAGCACACCAAGCATAAGTTTCCGCTGTGATTCCAGACAGTAGATGACTTTATCAGTCAATACAAGCTAGTTTATTACAGTTAATATTTGACATGATTTTTCATCTATGTGTGAGAATGTTTTTAAGCTCATTAAAGATAGTATCAGTGCTTCACTTTTCTTAGGTTCTCATTACTATTCAGGAGATTGAAACAGTCTCAGAGGAGATGCAGTGTTACCGTTATGAATGACTGTATTGTGATCTCCCCTCCACCATTTGGTGATAACAATCAGCTATCTGACATAGCTAATTCCTACAGTAAGGGGATTACTTAAAATTTTGAAGTTGTTGCACTCACCCAAACTAAAGTGGTTGAAATGGCTACCATTCCAAACTCTCTGCTGTGCTCTTCCCGGTACTTCCAGCCTAGTGGGTGTTACTGGGATGTGTTCCTGCACCTCTGCAGTTAATAGGAAAAGACATGAAAACTGACTAGGTCCATTTTTCAGCTTCCTTTTCTCTGCTAGACTGTAAACTGGTGACTGCTAGGAGTTACTACATGTCTCAGGAACCTCTTCCTGATAAAGCAAAATAAGAAGAGATGGGTGGACAGCTGGAAGAGATGGCAACTCCAGCCAACCAGCCCTCTTCTGATCTGCGACTGCAAATGAGTGAATAGTCACAGCTTTCATTTAAAGGAAAAATAGCCTCTAACTTTCAAAAGCACAATCATTGAGCTGGAAAGTAGCAACAAACTAAACAGCTAACCAATCAGTTGGTTACTTTATGAATAATTACTGCAAAAAGGAAATTCTAAATCAATATTTCTTTAGACACTTCACCATGTTTTCCAGTGGAAATATAGTTTTGATTCTCATAGTTTTCAAGCATATGACCTACAAATGATCACAATTCCCAGCTCTGTCCTTGCCTGTGTTCTTGCCATTACAAAGGCTGTGTTTACATGCATTTTTTTTTCCAATCTAACTGGGTAGAAATGCTCAGTCAAGTTTGTGCTCTGCTTGTCTTGAGGATTGCAGTGTCTGAGTACTCTCAATCTCAACATTCTCAGCACCCAGTTTTGCTGTCATTTGCCTTGTTTTCTTATAGGTTAGGTGTGACATAGTTAACCTTATTCTAGATTAACTAGATGGTAATATTAAGAAATTTATTTATCAGATTATAAGAAATCTGTTCTCAGAGACATGAGGATAGAGTGTTTTGATATCTCTCTCATGTATTGTTGTGAGGGAGGAATCAAGATTTGTTCTGTACATATTTGGTTACTATTGCTGATCTGGACTTTTATGCTTTTGAGAGAAATAGGTAAAAAGAAAAGGTCTCTTGCCCCTATCTGTGAAAACTCCACCACATCATTTGAGTCAGATCACATTGCTTCTGTTGCAATGAATCCAGCTATTGGTACAGCTATGTCAACTGTCAGTTACTTCTATCCCTTCCATTATACAGCAGTTTACAGAAATATGCAAAAAAAATCTGTAGACCACCTGGCCGATTGTTCACGGTATGTAACTTGATTAGAATTGCGAATGAAGATGCAGAAGGAAACTGATCTTTCTCTAGCTGATTGCTCGGCAAGACACCTTGCATTTAATAGCTCATGAAGAAGAAACTTTTGCTTCTATTTTTCCTAATACTCATATTTTATGAAGCATGTGCATACTAATTCAGAGATATACACAACTGAACTATTAAGACTCATTAAATGCATTGATTTGTCTGTCTTTGTTTCTTATCAGTCATTAATGATGCACAATGACTTGTCTCATTTTTTCGTCTGTTTTCATCTATATTCCTCATATTTTATCGTGAACAAAGAGTAGTCATGTGCCATAAAGGCTTATCAAAGTCATAATTACGTTTCATTCGTCTGCATTGAACTGCCTGTCATCTGTTAGCATTTTGAATGCTCTGTATGTCTGCATTTGTCTGCATTCTTCCTTCTTATTTATAGTTCTGTACTATCTGTTACTGATTGCTGATTTCTTTCTGCACTTTCTACTTTTAATTATTTTTATTGTCAGCTGTGTTTGCAGCTTAGCAGGTCCTCAGGTCTTCAGAAATACAGAATACTGGTAAGTCTTTTTTTTCTTTCTTTTTTTTTTTCTTTCTTTTTTTCACATTTAGAAAGTCTTTTAAACAGCAGTGTTTATATTCTTAGCTCTGATGTGTTTATCTACATGACCAATCTGCCGAAACAAGGGAGGATAAATCTCAGACCCAGAGATCTGTTATCCCACATCTGTCTACACACACTTTCTTATTCTGTTTCTTACGCTTTAGACATTCTCTCTGAACTGATCTAAAATTCAGAAGCACTCCATATGCCTGTAAGTGGTTTCCTTTGTGATGTTGTTAGCTGATAATGGCTAGATTGGTGGCTAGGAGAAGGAAGTGACCTTTACTGAAATTCTTCATGCTTGGTTGTTTTATTTATGTATCATGACTTTTGGAATTATTTAATTTAAATACATATATATATATTCTTCTTGTGCTAAATACTTGCCTTCAGAAACATTTTGTCTTCCAAACAACTTGTTGTATTTCTTTCATTGAATTTTGAAAAGTATTTCACCAGCAATGTTGTCTTCTTGTGTATGCATATAATTCCTGGCACAGTTTGGTTCAAAAGGATGAATTGTGCTCAGATGAAGAAATCAAAGATTAAAGATCTCCTTTGATAGAACTAGATGTCAAAGTAGGTGTACTAATTATATATATACACACATATACAAATATGCATATATGATGGGACAAAGAAATGTAACTTTCTTCACAAGAAAGTCCTTTTCGTAATTAGGTAGAGGTTATCAGGCAGAAAGCTACTCTACAAGGATAAAATAGTGTAAATACTTCATGATTTATATTTTTAGCTGATGTTCACCTAAGCTTTGATGGTGCAAAAGGAAAACATGACTGTGTATGAATCTATTTTTGCCTTTAGTATAGATTGAGGCACATCTCACTGATATTATCTGTTACCAGGATAGTTTCAGAGGCCTAGGCAGTTTTGGCTAGTTGAGTTCATGTGAACAAAGCGCTTCTAGTAATTCTCTTAGTCAGAAATGGTGATAGGAGCCATTGCAAGAATCTGCAGTGACATAGTTTACCTTCTGTTTGTAATTCATTGCATTTCATGTACTTTCATTGAAAGAGAAGTTTCTGATAGCATGTGGAAACAAATACCAAAAGAAGGAGCAGAAACAGTCACAAAAGTTAGAAATAGCTCACTTTTTCAATATGTTTTGTAAATGCTAGAAGTACTTTATTTTTTATATACCCTGTATTATGAAGTCAAACAATCTTTGACAGGTTTTGTATAACCATCTAAGGTGTATGTTGCACATAGTTATAAAATGCTCAATTATTTCCTTTAAAATTTTTAATATTAAACGTAATGGCTTGTAGCTTAGAGAGAATGTACTTGAGAAAGATAACTAAACTCTTGTTCATCCATGGTGAATACTTTCTATAAAGCTAATTACAAAATTGAGTTTGCATGTCTTGAATTTTCAACCACTGGATTGCTGCTTAAAGACCCCTTTCTTCAAGCATCTCCAAACAAATGATGATTAAATGGCCTCTTAACCTCTATTTCACAAACAAAATGAATTTAGCTCATTAAGTCTCTTAAATTTCCTCTTTTAGTCTTTGTTAAATTTTATTGGCTACCATTTCTTTATCAAATAGCGTCACTCAGCTGCCCACACTTTCCAGCTGCCTCTGTTCTCTATTTCCATACAAAACAGTAGAGTGCATCACCTGTTATCAATACTGCCATTCATTCTCAAGAAATAATGGGGGAAAAGGTATTTATCCAAGACTGGCAGCTATTTCAGCTATCCACATTCAAAAGATGAAGGAACTCTTTGTTTATCAGCTTATAGGATAGGGATATGGAGAAATCTCTGAACATTGGGAAGAAGCTACTAGTTACACGATAGGGATAGAACAGTCCTGGTTTGGTAGACTATGAAAAGTCCATTCCCATCTGCAGCAGTTGGAATGATGTCCTTTCTTCTGGCCCTCAGGGCTGCAGGTAGCCCCAAGCTTAGGCTTCTTGTTCTGTTCTCTTTGTTGCCATGTCTCAAACTTTGTCAGTTCCTCATCCAGCCATTGAATAGCCTGCTTGTTTCTGCTATTTAATTATGGTCAAGACTGTGGGACAGTTGAGCCTTTTGACTAACCCTTCTTTGCTGCTTTTTGATTACCTTTTCCAGCTTTTACGACTTTCTTTTTTTTTTTTGCCAATGGATCAGCTACTTCATTGATGCCACTTGGGTAATGGATAATGGAGCCTGTTTTATTTATGTGTGCTGCAGATTAATTCTTACTATTAGCTCCTAACTTTTATAATGGTAAACAATAATAATTATTACTATTACATCAGAGGTCTGAACTCTCCTGTTGCGTGCTTTATTCCCTTTGATATTCTGCTTCTCTTCACAGTCCTTTGATTTCCTAATTTCTCCTTATCTTATCCATGAATCTCTAGCTCCAACTAAATCACCAAGTGCAATGTAATACATACAAGTGGTCGTGCTGCTATAACTTGCAAAAGAAAATTGAAAAATGATGGAAAAATACCTTAATTAAGTCATTTTATAGAGTCCTTTTTATCCTTTGAGGAATAGCGAGCAATTGCTGCCCTGTCAGTAGAAACTTTTAACTTTTAACCCTTCTTATTCAGAGGCAAAGACAGTGTGAAGTGGAAGGAGCTGGGGAAGATGAGCACTCGTTCTTTGTGTAATAAAATGGAGTGATTTGTTCATAAATTGCAGCGATAGTTTTGGCATGGGAGAGCAGAGTTGCATCATGAAAAAGTTGCTGCTGATCTCAGCAGATCAGTCACAGTCGGATTGTGTTCCTACTGAAAGCTTATGCACATTTCTTGGAGATGTGCAGTAATATTCAGTTTCAGCATTATTTTTCCTAAGTATGACTGTATTGCAGCTGGCTAGTCAAATTGAAAAAAACTCCTGAGGCATAGAGTATGTAGTATATGCAGACAGAAGAGTGATATTGTACGGTACATAATCTCTGTAGAATACATATTGCATACTACACACAATATAGAATAATGACCCCAAGGAAACTATTCTGGCCTATTGGACAGATAAAATGCAATTGTTAAAAGTTCAAATAATATTTTCTCAGCATTATGGGGAAGAATGTGCTAATTACTACCAAGGTTGCTTAACTGAGTTTCCTGTGTATATTTACCAGGGCCACTTACACTGCTTTATATGAATTCTAAGGAATTGTTTTCTAACCTTTTAAATAGTGTCTCCTTTAATTCTGATGAAACAAATATACTGGAAAGTCATAATAAAGGCTCTCCTTCTATTTAATTTGCTTACTTAATTGCATAGAAAATGTTAAAATAGTTATCACTCAGAAAACAAATGATATAAACCCTAAGACAAAGAAGTACTTTAAAAAGACTTTCAATGATCCAGAGCTCTAAACATCTGTGACATGCGGATTTGATGAGCAGGGTTGTTAAGAGATGAAGTGTATGATCAGTATGTATGACTTAGCTGGCACAACCCTCTTGGTCATTTTGAAATATGCTATGGCTGAAATAGCTTATATTCTTTATTGGAAGTTAGAATGGGCCAGGAGAGGAATGCTATATTTATGGAATGAGCTGGAATAACTGCAGCAGTACCTTGTCCATCATGCTGGGGCAGGCATGTGGGCCTTCAGGACAAAATCTTCAGTGAGACAACTTGGCAGCGAGGCCCCTGCTTTCTAGGGGCCTCCTTCTAGCTCTTCCTAAAACATGGCTGCTTCCCACCATCTACAGCCCATTCTTCCATTAGATAAGACTAGCATCCTCATCACCTAATAATGCTCTTGGACATCTGTACCTGTTTGGTGGCTGTAACACTGACATCGTATTATCCTGTGTGATGTACATGACTTCTAGCAAAGCATAATTCTATACATGCAGTAACAGAATGATGAAACTGTGTATCCTGTGCTTGACACTCTTTCAGATGAAATTATTTCCATACTTTTTCCTTCTCTCTCGCACTGTTCAAGTGTAGGTCTTGATGAGGGGAGGAGAGATTTTTTTTTTTTGTAAGATGTTTTTATACTCATTTTTGTTTTGAATTACCTTGAAAAGGGAGACTTACAGCCCTGGAGATATCATCTTTATTTCCAAGGGATTATGTTACACAGTGAATTCCCACTCAGTGTGTTCTCTATTATGTCCTTTTTCAGAAAATACAAGTAGAGGAAAAATTCCTTCCTGCCATACAGAATCGCAGAATGGCTGAGGTTGAAATGAGCCTCTAGAGATCATCTAGTCCAACCTCCTTTCTCAAACATCATCACCTAGAGGACGCTGCATCACATCTAGGTGGATTTTGTTTGCCTCCAGAGACACAGACTCCACAGCATCTCTGTTCAGCCTGTTCCGGTCCTCTCTCAACCTCACATTGAAGAGGTTTTTCCTCCTATTCTGATAGAACTTCTGTGTTTGTGAACATTAGCTGTTGTCCTATCACTGAGCATCACTGAAAATAGCCTGGCTTCATCCTCTTGATACCTCATGCCTTTATAGATCTCCTTTCAGGTTTCTCTTCTTTAGGCTGAACACTGCCAGATTTCTCATCTTCATGTGAGAAATTTTGCAGTTCACTAGTCATTTTCATAGCCCTTTACTGTGCTCTTTGCAGGAATTCTATGCCCATCTCATACAGGTGAATACCGCTCCTGGGCACAGCGCTTGCTCATGGCCAGCATGTTGTCCACCGGGAACGCCAAGTCCTTCTCTGCAGAGCTGCTTTCCAGCAAGTCAACACGCAGCCTCTGCTGGTACAAGGGGTTATTCCCCTATAGGTGCAGAATCCTTGCAGATTTATTGACTGGTCCTTCCAATTTAGTGTCATCTGTGAGCTTGAAAGTTCTTCACCACCTCTTCTAAGTTATTGTTAGAGATGCTAAAAGGGAAAAGTTCATATGCAACTTGCATGTTTCACGTATTTTAAGTAGTTTATTCTGTCTTTCTCGTTCTGAAACTCACAAAACTGTCTCATATTTTTTAAGTGTGACTAATTGAACTGATTTCATAAGGGCAAATTTTCAAGTTGATTTCACTGGAAATGTTGTCTGAGTGAAGGCTGGAAGAGTCCATCTAATATGTGATTCATAATATCAAGCAGTTTCAACAGAGGAACTTCAAGAAAAGCTCTGATTCAGCACATGCACAAAAGTAAGACTTTTGATTTTCATAGCTTTATGATGTGCTGACAGGGTGAGTTTGGTTTGTAATTATCATTTGTAAGAATTAATTATATTAAAATTGAAAAAAAAAATCCTCTATAAGGGAATATGAACTCTAAAATGTGAATGTTACAGTCCAAGGATTGCCATTATTTTAAAGCCTTAAAAAAACCCAGCAAACACAGACTTTTTTTTTTCCCCCTGTAAGTGCCCCTTTTAATGCATTGACTGCAGTATTTAGTACTTGTCATCTAATTAATTTGCTATTAGGGAGGGAGCAAGTCACAGAACAATGCAATTCCCCTTTCTCATAAGAACCAGAGTCTGAATTTTAAAACTGGCAGTAGAGCATTAATAATCACAGGTTTCTGTGCTTAAATAGTATTTCACTTCCAGTTCCACATTATCCTTTAAAGAAAACATGCTTACAAAACAACAACTTTTTTTTTTTTTACCTCCTAGGATTAAAGCAAATAATTTTGTTCTTCTTTTCTGCTTTGAGAAACCACTTTCTTGGAATATTTTTTAAGTAAATGGAGATAATATTCTGGGGAGGATAAACCAGAGAGTTTGCATATTTTGTAAAGCTAGACTTCCAAGAGACCAATTAATTTTAACTGGAGTGATGGTGAGACAGTTCTGTTATTCACCTTTTCAAAGTGTAGAGCATGGCTTGCTTTTACTGAGTAGACTCATCAAATTTACATCACCATTTAATTAAATGCTTGTAGCAATAATTGACCTTATGAGTAAGTCATCTGGCAATAAATAGATTTCATTGTTTCTAAATAGATGTTTACTGGCTCTGAAAAGCTATTTATAGCCTAGTAGCTTGCCACAAACCTCATGAACAATTTGCTTACATTCATATTCCACTGTAAAACTGACAGCAAACCAGAATGAAATTAAACAATAGAGATTTCAAGATGTGGCCCAAACCATAAAATGACATAGGGTTCCCTGAAGCTCATTTCTTTTCAGTGACAGATCAATACTGATATGAGGGGAGAAAAAAAGTATATTTTATTTAACCTCATACATTTTTCTGCCTTTTTAGACTACTTAAATATTTTTGTGCATATCTCAATTTGAGTTAAATAATGTTCAAATAAGAGGCAGGAGAATTTTATTAGTTTTGATGAAATACAGTGATAACCCTGAGAAACCAAAATGGATATACAATTCATATCCTCCCTCGACCAAACCATCGATTTATTACTGTGCTTTTGTTTAAAACCTACGAGCTAAGTTCAGAGGTGATGTGTAAAGTATGTAATTTATGCTCGGTTAGACACCTTAAGACCTACTTACACTCACTTACTAGAGTATAAGTCAATGAAATGGAGTGTAAATTGATGTGATTTACATGTGGAGGAGTTGGAAGATTGAGAAGGTATTACTTATAGGAGGGAACAGACTTTTTATGAGAACTTTCTAATATTCAGCTGCTTTCCTTGCTACAACTCCATCTCTCTGACTAAATATGTTAACATTCTCCTACTTGTGCTCTTGTATCTTCAGTGGGACTCTCTGGGTCAAGGTGATTGATGAGATGTAAGAAGCGTGATAGAACTTGTTTGGTGATGCATTGGCATTAAGCTAATAAATAAGAAAAGGATCTGGTTCACATTGCCCTTTGTCATCAACTGCAAAACTGGCAGTGTTGTAGTTACCTGCATGATTGTAAATTTTATCACCTGAGATGCTTGTTCTGCCTTTTAGCTGGATTTCTTCCAAACAGTGCACACTGCATGTGCTGCCCTGGTGCCTTGTTTCACAAGCTGGCAGGTAAGAGGTAAGCTCCTTCATGTTTTCTGTGGGATAAGAACATGCACCTGGCAGCTACCACATTGCTGTAATTTCACACTCTAACTTACCCTGTGGTAGCTTGTTCTTTTGCCAAGCGAGCAGTGTAAAGCTTTGTCAGCTCCCAGAGCTGTACCAGTTGAAACATATTTGTTATAGCACTACTGGTATGAAAGAAGTTCTTTGAGGATAAAGGATCATATATCTCCAAATTTCAATATCCATCTGCTTAACAGTATGTGAAACTTCCAGTGTACTGGAGTGATATACAAAGGGAAGAATAGGCAAACCTTCATAAGAACTCTTTTTTTATGTAGAGTTTTCGTATAGGATAGGTTTTTGGGTTTTTTCCCCCCCTCCTACAAATATACTCTAGGAGCTGAATTGGATTCTTTCGTGTTAGATTGATTCTGTCATAGATTTTTAACTCAACTCACCTTCTACACAACTTGCTTTGTCCTGATGAGTTTTGAATGAGTTAATAAGTTCATGCTATCAAATATGATCATGATTTTTTTCTCTCTTTATTTTGTTCTTTCCTAACCAAAATATGCGAACCATTTCTGAGTTTAGGCATACGCTTTTCCCAGGTAGTTTTGTTTTTATGAAAAACATACTTTAATATCATCTACCTCATCTTGTAAGTTCCTCTTTCAGTAGCTAAACATGAAGCCAAAAACAAACTTTACCAAATTGTTGGTTACAGTTAGAATCCATTCTCAGCCTATTCTCAGCATTATACTGCACTTCAGAAATAAGTGGTTCATCTTATCTGATTCTGTATCAAAATATCAAGCATTATATTTTGTAATGTAAATGATTAAAATGAGCAACAAATATACATAACAAATGTATAGCATGGATTCCAGGATAAGAAACAGAAGAGTTTGGGAGATCTTGTATCTTAACTGACAGTGAAGGATTTTTCATGTTATTCCTGCTTAAGAAAAGACAGGCAAAAGGAAACGGAACTAAGTTGAGAAGAAAGAGGAAATAGGACCGTTAGTGTACACAGAACATCCTCAAAGAGGATAGCTAGTGAAGACTGACTGGGATAAACTGCTGATGTTCATGTGACCAAATCATTACTTAAAAGGAAACTAACTCAGCAAAACTGTACGTTACAGTGAATATCAGCAAAATGGTGTTCTGTGAAGCAGCAAGGCATTAGGAAGAGTTCAGATGTGTATATGAAGTTGAGGATCTGGCAGACTGCCCCCATATGGAGCTTTGTCATCGGTGGTGATCAGAAAGGCCCCTTCTGGGATGCTTGTGAGATGAGGGCTAAGCCCTTGCTCATGTGATAGCACAGAACTTTGTCACATGCATGGAAATGCTGATTTACTAGCATTACTTATTTGAAAAGCCTTGCTATGCCTGTGGTCTCATACAAAGATAAATTGGAATTAGTGGAATATAATTGTCTATGATATTTATATGACTCCAGTCACATAACACATGACTCCAGTGTCATAGTTCTTCTGCCTGTGCCAAGAAAAGCTTTTTTTGCCCCTAGTCTTTCTGCATCTTTGCTTTTTATAGAATACTTAAGGGCACAAAGTCACCAGGTTGTTAAGACTCAGAATTAACATGACAAAAGACAAAAAATAAATCAGGATGTAGATAATGGATTTTTTGAGTACATTCAATGGAGAAAGAAGTCCACTTTGGCACAGAAAAAGGTAGGAGTGAAGGACAAGAATTAAGGCTGTGAATTCTTGTCATTCATTCTTCTAGATTCATTCATTCTTCTTTGCCTTTTACCTTTTGCACCTCTTTGTGGCTGACATCGGATAATGGGGCAGTGAAATTTGAGGACTACAAAATTCATCAAACAGAAGCTTTTTGCCAAGCATTTGCAGGCAATCTGTATTTTTCAACAAATTTACCACTCTTGGTGTCAGGCATGGGAAGAAAGGTAAGCTTGTATAGCTGCCCTTAAACAGTTACCAGTGCTATGTAGTTTAAAAACAGCATCGTTCTGAGTATACAAATCGATTTTTCTGCTTTGTGGGATCCTTAATAGTCTTTGCATGAGTGAATGAGGCATTTTCTTTAAGCATTACCCTTATAGCTAAGCAGTTCTATATACTACTGACCATCTTAAGAAGTATACTGTGTAAAATATGTAACAGCCAAATTCAGCTGCTTGTTCAAGACATTTTGTTTTTCCTAAGAGAATACATAGCTATGCATGTTAAAATATTTTGTTCCTGCATATGTGTTAAGGCCTTTTGCTCCTTACTCAGGATGATCCTTTTTTGTAAGACATACTGTTGTCTTAAAAAACAGCTAAGTATCTAGTAGAGTTTCCAAAGATTCTTCATTCTTTCTTTTAGATAGTTTTGCATATTAGGAATCAAAATATTTTATAAAATTTGCCTCCTGAGGTTTATACAATGATATAATCTCAACCTTTTGTGCTCATCTTTTGTGATTGGCAGACTGACTTTTGTTCATAAGACTCATGTTTGGGGTCAAGAAAAGAGCACCTTCAATAGTTCACAAAGCCATGCTAAAGTCAAGGACACACATTCTGCTATGATTCAGTGATTGTATCTTCACTGAAGTAGGAGGAGGTGCTTCAGATTGACAAAAGTGTGAAATGAGAACAGAATCCTTCCCTAGTATGCATCACTGTGAATTTTAACACCATGCATATGTCTAAAATCTAAAGCAATTTGAATCTATATTTGGCTTTGGAAGCAATATGGCATTTGAATGAGCAGTTTACTCAAAGAGAATTAAAAATAGAGCATAAAAATATCTAATGCAGAGTAAAATCAGATGTAAATGGCGTATGAGTGAATCAGTAGAAAAATGAGGCTGTGACCTCTTTGATTCATGAGTAGTTAATATCCTCTTGATCTTTTTATTAAGCATATTTATTTCTGATTTTACGATCCTACCTGCATTGAAAACAGCACAGTCCCTGATCACTGACAGGTCTATGATGAGTCAAGTTTATGCAGCTGTGCTCTTCAAACAAATTCCTATTTGATGTTGTGGAATGAGAAATAGCAATCCAGGGCAATAACATTAATGCTACACCTCACCACCTCTATTTCAGCTTCAGCTATAAAGTTGGCTGTTGGTATTATTATAGAGAGAAATATATTGCAGTAATGACATGGTGAATGTCTAGATCAAAGTCACGGCAAGCCAGGAAGAGAAGCCTTTCCAAGATCTGATCTAATCAGCTAGGTGTGATCAACTCTATCCACACAAAAGGAGAGTTCATGAACATTTCTTGGGCTGGAAATCCTCATTAAAGTCTTTAATGGGTGGAAGGAAGAGTCTGTGTTTTGGTGGAAGTGAAGCAGTCAATGAATCTGTCATTTTCAGAGTCTTCCATTACTTTCCTTTTGTGTGAGATTTTGACAGTTGTATTTCGTGTTTGGCCCCATGCCATTCATAATCCTGTTGAAACTTCCGTTTCATATCACTGATGTTGAACAACAAAGGAAGAGTAGGTTCTATTAAAGAGAAGAGTGTAGTTGCTAGATATTTTCCCAGAATGTTCTCCAGTTCCTTTTCCCCTTTCACCTATAATATCTGCTTGAAAGATGTGACATGGTACTTAGGAAAGACACATGTTCTATATGCATTAACTAAGCCTGTTAAAATCTCTGTGGAGTATTTTTCACTTTGCCGTGCAGGAGAGCAATTTTTCATTGTTTAGAGTGCTCCGTCTGCATTGTTTTATTGAAGAAAAAAAAAAAGGGGGGAGCAATGAAGCTCCTTCAAAGCACTTTTGGCAAGTGATCACAGGCATAAATGGAATCGTAGACAAATTACTCCATTCAAGTCAGTCACCTGCTTCCTGCTGGGGCACTGATTTTACAGAAAGCAGAGAATGCTGATGCTTGACCTTTTCTCAGTGAAGAGCAGCTGCTCTTTAACTAAATTCTCTACTGCATATGACTGACCCTGAGCCAGAGTAATTTCAGAGCTGAGTCTAACTTAGACATTGGGTGTGCTTTTAGTGGGATTTGGATTAAGGACCTCTGAATATCATTTCTATGCTAAATAACCACGATTCCAGAACAGTATTTTGGTTTCCCTATGATCAGTTTGTGGGAGTTAGGTTTGAATTATGGACCTCTTCCACGAGAAAAAAATTAACTGTAGTCTTTAGGATACTTCCTTAAGCTAATCAATAAAAAGTATTATTAAGCTATTATTAATAAAAAAGTTATTAATATTAAGCTAATACATAAAATCCTCTGGAAAGACTGAGTGGGTCAGTAAAAAGAGGTGACAGCCAAATTGTAAAACACAGGCTAGTAAAGTAAATTAAATCTCTAGCTATGGTTCAGAGGCCTAAAAATCGGAAGAGAGGAAAGCACAAGCTGCCAGGTGACATAGTCTTTTTTCTCAGAGGTTCTGTGTTATCCACAGTGCAGGCTCTGGCTTGGTACAACACTGTGTGGAAGTGCTGCAAACCATCTGTTTGATGCTTGGCCCTATGTTTCAAGAATGTCTTGGATTTTCTGGTCAAGATGTTCTGGGAAGTTTCTCTCTGGCTCCCTGGCTGCTTGGACATGCATACTTAGACAGGATAAAGTGAAGGACAGTGGTTGATATCTTTCTTATTCTGCTTTGAAATTAAACTGATTATTGCCTCTTGGTGTTTCATGAGCTGCTAGAAAAAGGTGAAAAAAGTATGAAACTCTCCTAGGGAGTGTGCTGTGAGAAGCCATGCAATGTGGTAGGAACAGCTGCACCAAAAGCCACATTTCTGTGTGGTGGAGCTAAAGAGAAGTAGCTCTGAGATGGAAAGACAAAAAGTGTGGGAGCAGCTCCTAGCGATGGCTTTTCCAGCAGTATTTTGAAAGCCATATTACACTAGCCTTTTTGCCAATACTTGCATTTAGGAAAAACTGAGAAGTAAAACACAAGTTCTAGGACAAAGTTAGAAATATATTTATAAATATATTTGCTTGTGTTATTCCGTAAGGACTTTGCAAAAGGCTAAAGGCTAAAACCACATTTCTAAACTCTGATTATCTCTGTGCCCATTTTATCTGAGATTTTTTTTGCCTTCTGAGTAAGTTTATTTACCTGGTAAGTACACTGTGGCTGTGAACTCAAATCTGTGTTTTGACAAGGTCTCTTGAGCCACACAGCGTCACTGCAGGTGGTAATCATGAACTAAACAATATCATGCTTGGGTTTGGAGACAATTAAAAAGGGAATGATAGTTGTAAAATAGTTGTAAATTATAGATAGATGGAAATAGAAGAAATATCTAGAGATGATTCTCTAGAGAAAAGAGAATCTAGAGAAGAGTTTTCCAGAAGAGAAAACTTTTTATTTTGTACATACATGTTACTTTTACACAAGGTTTGGGAATCAATCATTCTGCTTATCTGTATACCCCTAGCTAAACCATGAAAAGCAAAAGCGAGGAAAATTGCTTAAATACTTTAGAGGATATTATTGTAAGACACTAATGATGCTCCTTTTGGTGCAAAGGCATAGATTAAAGGAAGCATAGAGACAACAAATTTAAATCTGTTAGGGGCCTCGGCAGAGACAAATACCTGTATAAAATATTTATATGAATAGTTTTACCTTCAATTTTACTGTTTCTTGAGTAGTTCTAATGAGCCTTACCTATCTGAAGTGGTGCTTTAAGGATTATCCCTGTATATTGTACTAATATGCATTAAAAATCAGCTCAGATGTAACTACTATCACTGTAATTTCACAACTGTGATTACAAAAATGTGGTGAATTATGTTTCAAAAAATTCCAATAGTGATATTTTTTATAGTTTTTCAAAACTACAACTTTTGAAAGTTATCTACTTCACTCTGTTCACTTGTTATTGTGACATAGATTCGTTATTGTGACATGGACATAGGAAAATCTCTGTTGTTGAGAGAAAATATATAATCTCATGCTACAAATTTCTTCTAAACAAAGAAATTTTGACCCACTTGCAACTCAGGTCAGTTTGGGACACTTGATTCAGTGGAGAGCTGTTAGAATACAGTTGTCTCAGATGAGTTTATTCCTTACTTGTATTAATGGAACAATGAGCAAAAACTGTCATGATTCTACAATGATGACCTTATTCTTAAGTGAATATAGTTCAAAGTCAGGCATAATCTGTTTGAAGTGAAAACTAGTATAATACTGGTGGGACAGCAGCATAAAGTTCCATGCATTTTACAGCATAATTCATTTTGGATTATTGAATTTAATGACAACAAGAGCTAGATGAGGTCTCTTGTATCTTATTAGGGGAAATTCTGCATAATCTTAGTACATCTTGGAGGAAATGTGTGTTCTTTCATCTTTATTTTGCTCTTTCTTACTTTAATTCTGCGAAGACTGGAAAAAAAAATTTTGATAGTGTAAGAACTTGCTGAAATAAGGTCAGTGTAGGAAATTTCCTGCAAGTGTCTAATAGCTCTATCCGTGGTAGAAGACCTCAAACACTTTGGTATGCTAGGCCTGTGAAATTGAAACAGGAGGATCTGTCATTGGTTATTAATGAAAATTCATGACTGATTTTTAGCCTGAATATCAAGGCCCTAAGTACAGACTAGAACCTTATTGACTTGGTAAATTAAGGCAGCTCAGCTACCCCTTTATAGCTTTTTGCATAGCCTTTCTAGCAATTTACAGGCATGGAATCTTCTGGGTGCTGCATATCATTGTATAAGGAATGTAAAATATGTCCAGTTAGCCAGCAAGTGTGAAACGTTCTGCTGCGGTGTTCCACTTTCCAGCATCCAGATTTACCGCCTTCCTTGACAGAGCTATCAAGCTTCTTTTCTTCTATGAAAATGAAATTATACATATCACATTTCCTTTAAGGATGAGGTTTATAAATAACATCACATTTATTCTTAAATAACTAGTACTCTGGGAGTGGCTTTCTTGTGTATTCTTCAATACTGCATTCAGGCTTCACTGGGTTACCTTTTAATTTGTGAGATTTGAATGAGAAGAGATTCAGGTCTATCATGGTGACGATTTGCATGAGCAAGTCTTCATTCCATATGCTATTCTGTGGTTTAACTTTTGATGGGAAAATAGATTTCACTTTATTTTACATGTTTCTTGCTTATTTTGTTCCAACTTCATACAGAAAAACCACAGACAGCAGAGTATGCATGTTTGCTTACTGTGTCACTTTTGGTAAATCAAATAGAAAAATCTTCTGTAATCAGTTAACCTTTAACTTAATAATAGTTTTGATAAATTGCTTGTGTACTGTAAGTTATCAAACACGAACATAAAAGACTTCAGTTTGACACTGCATGAATGAATCGTAGAGACTCAAAAGGCCAAATATACAATTATCTATCTACAATAAAGAAAAAAAAAATCAAGATCTGAATTAATGACTGAACACAGAAATAAGTTAAAAAATTAACTGTTCTATGACTTATCATGTGGTAACCTTATGAATGTCTTCCTTATATTTGTTCTATTTTTTTTTCTTAATTTAACCTTGTTACTTGTACCTCCCTGGCTTTTTGCTGTGTTTCCCTCCTTCTGCTAGAATCATTCAATTTTGAGTATATAAATAACATCCTATTTTTCAGTCGTTTGTTTTATGAAGTATCCAATGGGAGCAAAGATTCATAGCGTGTAAGGTTAGTATGAAACTGTTGAGCTTAGCAGTATCATATAGTCTTGTGAGCCAAAAGGGGCTGCTGTGAAGCAAGGCAGCCAAACCTCTTCTGCAACAAGGGGAGGAAAGGCTGAAGAAACGTTCATTAGATAGTCAATTGGAAGATTATTATGCGTTCTCATTTGTAAAACAAGACTCCTTTCAAAGTCCTTTGCAAACACTAGGTCTGCTTCTTTCTCCCTTTTACACAGTATAAAAAGGCCTTACAGAGGCTGTAAATATAATTTATTTGAACTTTATGATACTTTGTATTGCTAGAACATCTTGCTGAAGCTTAGTGTAAATTAAAAATTAAGAGCCAGCTTGTGACATGAAGAAGTCTTTCATTTGCCTGATTTAGAGGAGGAGGCAAAAAGCTCCACAGTGCAGACCTGACTGCGAAGGGAGCTGCCTCCCCCAGGCATCGACAGGTGTGTGTCTGTGTGCCTGTGTGCACACACGTATGGCAGCCTTTTCTGCCCCTTTTTAGGGGGGCAGCAACTACAGAAGCACTAGTGTACAAAAGCTACCTTGGGGAGGTGATAGCAAAGCAACTATACACATCGGTTGGAGCACATCGGTTGGAGAAAGAATGCGAGGGTGCCAGTTGTGGTTTCAGGGCAAGCTTAGTGAGGACGGCTGAAGTAGCTGTTGATCTCAAAGGGAGCACTGGAATAACTGGAATCTGCAATGCTTCCAGCTTACACTAATACGCTAAAAGAAATAGACATGGTAGCCCATTTCAGTTTGTCTGAAATGGGCTCCATCTTCTCTGCTGCAGAGGTCGTAATTACAGTAATCAGATGAGCAGGTTAGTGAGTTTAGTGAGCATTTGTCCTAATTGCCATCCCCATTATACCACACCACCAAATACGAGTAAACATTGTGAGATCATGAGAAAAAGATGCATCTCCTCTCCCATTGCACACCTTCACAAGAGCCAGGTAAAACATGGCTTTCACATGCTCCTTTTGATTCTGGTAATGATAATTGCAGAGTATTTGCAATGGGTAAGTGGAAAGCTCAAAGGTAAAATGACTTTTTCTGGATCAGAAACAGTGCCCATGCTTGAAATGTGGAGTGCAGGACTTCTATCCTGTGCTCCAACTGTTAAAATCCTATCTCACAGAGCTGATCAGTGGTGATGAATGTGCTGTGGAATTTGCTTTGCAAAACAAATATTTAACTTTCTACAGATTTTGAAGATCTGATAAAACTCTCAAGTGTCATCTAACAAATTTCCTTTTCTTTTTAATCAAATAATCCTTTTTTTTTTTCTTTCACCCAAAGGTTTGGTTCAAATAAAATTGGAAAGACTATTTACGAATATCTTCAAATGTCATTTGTTTCAATAGTCTTTACAGATTCATGGTGTTCGGAATAAGACTTCGAAAGAAATATTCTTGTCAAAAAAATACTATTTTAAAAAGGCTGATGCTTCCTTCTTGTTTGCAGGTGTGGAGACATGAATGAACGACCAGTCTGAGGGCCCCAGCACACGTGATGTGAGCAGCCTCGGCACTACTCCAGAGCGCACGGCTTTGTGGTGGAAATTCCATTGCAGGGAAGGGCAGATCTGCAGCCAAATAGGTACTTGAGAAAGCCAGATAGGGAGATAGATAGAGAGCTCCTTCCCCAGCATGGGAATGCCAGCATGAGCTAATAATTCACTTGGCTCACATTTCCAAAACAGGAGATTGAAGATCACTAAAATATTCAACATGTGACAGGGCTTTTTTTTTCTTTTAAACCTAACTTTTGAGAATGAAAGGCTTTCCTGTGTTCAAATGGAAAAGGAAAGATAGCACAGAAGCAAAAGAGGTATCCAAATATTAAGTTGATACGAAAAACTAATCTGAAAATGCTGTTTGGAGGAGTGCTTCTGTGCAGGGAAGCTTATGCAGTTGTTTTTCAACCAATGTCCTTAAATTAATGAAAGACATTACCTACAACATTTGCCATGCTTATTCACTTGTGTCACTCTCAATCTGTAGTAAGATCCCAATTTGCCAAAATAATATTTTTAATTTAAGATCTTACAAGTTCAAATGTGAAATCTTTTATGTCAAACTTTATTCTTTCTTTACTGTCTCTGAGGAGCAAAGGAGATCTTTTTAAAATTCATTAAACTTAACAAGCAACATAAAAGCATGCTTAAAAAGCAATTTAGGATTAGGAATTATTTGGAAAGGGACTGAGTATGAAATGGAAAACTTCACTGTGTTACAATATATGTTATGTTACAGTGTATGTTGATGGAGTGCCCATAGCTCAATATTACAGGTAGGCCTGGTCCTGCTATGCTAAAATGGAATGTAATGAAACAGGCAAACATGCAGAGGAAGGAAAGAAAACTGATTAAAGAAAGCAATGGCTTCTGCACACAATAAAGTATAAATCTGTGGTTTTTTTTTTTTTTTTTGCTATAACATGCCAAAATTTTTCATAAATTAAAAAATCATTAAGCAAATTCAGAGTAATCTATCAAAGTCTAGTAAACATAAGATATAAGCCATTACTCAGGAACATCTTGAACTTCTGATTAGAGGCCTATGCAAGGACAGCACTCCCTTAATAAATCTGCTCTGTTTCTAAGCTTCTCTCTAGTATCTCCCTTGGTCAGCACTGCTGACAAGAAACAGGGCTATTTGCATCTTTCATTCTGCCTACTTAAGTTACTCTTTTTTGAAAAAAAAACCCAGTATTTTAGCAAAATATTTTGATTGTCATAAAAAAATTTCCAAGTGTTTTCCTTCAAGTCTTATCTTATTATTTTGTGTGAAAGTAAAAAAGTAACATGAAAAAGTAAGTACTACTTATTTACAAGACAGAAAATCTATTTTCCTCCCACGTTTATGTGTAGCTACAGTCATTACGGGTGCAAACATACTGCTAGGAAGTATACTTAAACATATAATTACATTAAAGATACAGCTAGTAACCTAGCAAAACAGGCAGAGTCACGTAACACAGGAGTAAAACTTATTTTACATTGAACTGCATTTACAATGACAATTTTTAAATTATTATTTGAGCAGAGGAGATTAAATACTTGCTTCCTATCATTTTCTGGTGGATTATCTTGAAACTGGTTGGTGTTGCTGTTTTCCTAAGTTATTTTGCCTGGCAATCACCATTTAACCCTAAGAGTAAAAGAGCTATATTTTAATGAAACACAATAAGTGCTTTTTTTTTTTTTTTTTTTTAATTCTCTCTGCCTGAATTCTGCTGCTCTTGCTTTGCAGCTTAATTATGCAACCTGTTTCACATTTGTGCTAAGCACATGTCTACCTCTCCTGGTGGTCATTACAGAACTACACAGTCTCTGTGAGTAGGAGACACTTCATCCAGACAAACCAAAAAAGAATGAACAAAAATGAAAAAGAAGAAAGCCTCAAAAAAAAAAAAAATAGCTACAAATCTGGCAGTATCTGCCTTATATATTGTATACTAGGTGGGCAAATTAGCTTTCACATGATACTAAGATGATTTTAAACAGTATTTATCAGAGTTATGCTACTGTTACTACTTTTAATCTAAAGAATCCTTATGTTGCGAAGAAGCAATAAGTGTAAGGACAAGTGATACTTCTTTGCTAAACTAACTGATGTAGCTGAAAAAACTAGACAAAGTGAACCTGAAAAAGGAGATTTTGTCTTTCAGTGCCAGAAAACTAGCATGACTTTTTCAACTGTGTCACTTGTTTTAATTAAAAATACTTCCTCTTCCTACAAAACTTGCTCTTCTCATAGCCTTAAGCAATCATGTCTCTGACAACACGACTGATATAAAGGGATCTTGAAAGACTGGCAGACTGAAATGGAACTTACAAAGAGGTCAGAGCAACTACTGTTTGTTTAGGAATAGATATCCTTCTGTAACTGGAATGGAAAGGAAATGATGATCTAGCAAACTCAGAACTGGATGTGCTTGCTCTGAATGGCTGAGAGAGCAAAGGTTAAACATGTGCCATCCAGTGTAGTTCTGCGTGCTGGAGAAATCCACAGCATCATGGGAGTGATGCATAGCTGTGGTTAGTCAAACTGGTACAGATTATGTCTGGGTATATTTGAGTTTACTCAGGACTTGAGATAAGGAAGGACTTTGAATCGTTATAAAATCCCTTAAGAAACCAGACACCTGGTGCAAACAGATGACTTAAGCAACAGTGGTCAATAATTTAGAAGTTTATCTCTCTTCTGTAAAATTCAGTGGGTGTTTTAAAGTTTGACTTTCTTGAAATCAGGATCCAGTCCTTTTTGCTTCTAAATTAAATTTTAATTGATGTACAAACTGAACTTTATTAAATTGCTGCCTTTATGTTTTGTGTTACAAAGCCAGCTCCACTTTTTCCCTTTGCACATGCCTCAGTTCAGCATCTCCGCATCCTCCAAGCTCCTTGAGATATATAGCAAAACCACAGCCTCTCCAAAGGAGCAGGAATGCTGTCAACTTAAATCTCAGATAGAACTAAAAGATATCAGAGGTCATGGGACTGTTGACTCATTTTGCAAGATCAAAATGAGAAAAGTTCAGCATTATTCTGTTTAAGTATAGTATATAAATTTAAATATAATATGATATTAGTTATTCCAAGCTTTTTGCAAGAAGGCTACTTTGTTTTGTGGGTTCTGCATGAACTCTGAAGCGTGTAAGAAATCCTGAACTGCAGCCTTCAAACTAAGTTTGAAGTTTACATGTCCTCTCCTGAAATTTTTAACTTTGCATATAGATATTGGGCTTGAGAGTACTAATATGACATCCATTTTTTTTTTCCTTTTCATTAAGAGAAGCTTGAAATTTCAGCATATTTGCCGAACTGCTATGCTGGCCATTACTGCAGTAGGTCAGGCAGCCTGAAGTTTTGTGAAGTGACTGACAGAGTGAGTTAGAATCTGCCAATCTTTTATTTATCATCATCACTTATGGACTTCCTGTTAAATATAACTGGAATAGAATGATTTCTATTACACAGAGATCATTTAACACTGAAATGTTAGGCAAATGCGTAGTCTTACAGGAAAACAGTTAAATCTCCATTTGTGTTTCCAGTATGGAAAATTACAATACCATTATGAAGATAGAAAATTTTAAAAATACTATTAGCTACTATGTCTTTCAATTCTGGAATCTTTGCTACATATAAATGAACAGAAAAATGTGTCTGTACATCTAATAGTTAATGCATGTCCTTAGCATATACATAAGTCTATATGTGTTACGTGTTCTAAGAGATGAAAATATAGTATTATGCATGTGAATGCAAACGTAGATACATGCATAGATGTAAGCCTACAGGAAGCCCTCTGAAGTCAAACAAAATGATTTTGATGATTTCAGCAGATTTTACATTAGTTCCAGAGTATACACACTTAAAGTGTGTACTTCAACTACAATAGTAGATAAAAGTATTTACCACAGAATGCATCATTCGTAATGTATGGTTGCATTGTTTTCACAGGCAAATCTAAATGGACTTGGTTTTGTTCAGTAAGACTCATTCCCATTATAATAAAAAGCATAATAAAAATAATTTAGTCTTTTTTTTGCCTCCTTGTGTAAGTTTACCAAAGAGCTTGATGGCTCATAAATGTCTTCAATTTAGTAAAAATGCTGTTTTCAATTTGATAAATCAGTAATTTGGAGTAATCATGTTTATATATTAGGATGAATAGAATAAGCAGAGGATAATACTTCTTTTCTAATACAGAGGTTGTTTTAGGTTGAATACATTTTGTTGTTGACATTTGATTTTTTTAACTGGCTGAAATCCAAATTTGGCTCTGGATGCATATTTTGTTTCAGATTTAAATTTGTTTTTGTTTTAATGTAACTGTCAAGTTATGAAAAGGTAAGATCCTTTAAAAGACAGTTTTAAATAGAAAAATATTTTACAATGGCAGTTAAATATATTTTGTCTTGGTTTCAAAGAAGAATGTCTTATTTAATGTTTGCAAAGTCACTAGCAACCATTTTTGGATCTGATTTGCTTTATTTGTAAGAGCAAGCTAAAGAAAAAATTTGCAAAAAAGACCAATTTGAAATACCTGATGAAGAAAGCTTTTCTTCTAGTTGTCAGTCTCATCTCTCAGCTTTTCTAAATGATCTGCCAAAGGGCAAGCTTAAATCTGAATTCCGTGGATATTCAGAATGGATCTCTCAAAAGAAAACAGATGTGGGCAGAGAAATCCCGAAGGAAGTCTGCTTCCTTCAGTGTAAGAGAAAAAACAGAGGCTGCATATCCAGATGAGTATTCTGAGACAGAGATCAAGAGCAGCAAGTCCTTTTGTGCCACTCGACCTGAGCTCCTGAAGAGGATGGGTGACTTTGCCGTTGCCTTCCTGACTGCCGCTGACTAATTCTGTGCTAGTGACCACTGAGCTTAGGGAGCTGAGCACTTTCAGCTGCCCCAGCTGACATGTCTGGAGGGTCTGAATTACTCTTGTAATTCAAGCTGTGGGGCACCTGTGCACTTAGCACAGGCCATTCCAGGCTCAAGCCTTTAGTGTAAATACAGCTGTAGCTTCAGATGAGGATATTTGGGCAAGTGCTATCAAGAACATAGGATTTTAACAAAGATCATCTCTTGTTCAGATACCATAGCATTCTGTTTTTCAGTGAAACTACATGATGAATTTTAAGTACTTGGCAAATTTGAAGATGAATTTTTTTTCTGGCTTGTTTTTCAAAGTTTTGTATATCAGGAGTTTCTGTTAGCTTCAGTGCTTAAAAAGCTGTTTATGCTATGTGTTCTTTATCATTAGAACATTTATGCTATTCACATAGCCTTACTGTGTGTTTTTGCTTTGTTCAATTTTGTTTCTCATAGAGGTATAGATTTTCTTAAGGAAATAACGTGTGTTTCACAGATGCTCACAGCTCACTTTTCACTGGTGGTTAATTTTGATAACCTATTCAAGTTTTTTTCTGAAATTGTACATGCAACTATTTGCCATCATCAGAAAGAATATTTAAGGTCTAGTTGTTTAAGTGTGTTTACTTTTTCTAGGTCAGTTGTATAATGAAAACATGGTTAATTATTTCCTGCTTCTTGAGTGGTGTACAGTGCAATTAACAATGATATGTATTCCTAGCTAATTAGGAAAAACTGTAGCACCAAAGTAATTGGACACAGTAGTACCTCTGAAGAGCAATAAAACAAGTTTATCACTTCCTGCGATTGCCATAAATGTAGAATGAATACTGCCTGTAGAATAAAATTAAGAAACTTGTAAAGATGATCTTCATAGAAAGATTAATTCCTAGCTGTCAGTTCACTTCAGAATCGTGTGTGCCTTTGCTTTATTTCATCTATTTTTTTCTCTCTCAAGCATGTCTGTCTACCAGCATAGTAGACCTCACATCTCAGAAGTTCCTGTGCCTTTTTTTTCACTTAGGTCATAACAATCTTGGAATCTCATGAATCCACTGTTGCCAAGTATCAAGATTTTATGACACCATGTATTGATATTTACTATTTTTTCTTAAAGCCTTATCTTCTAGAGTTATGTTAATATTTTTCACTTTTAGCTTTATTGCAGAGAAATCGTATCTGTAGAAGTCTGAAAATGGATGCTGTCGTATGCTAAAAGATAAAAAAGGAAACCAGGCAAACAAAAAATACAAGATGCATCATCATGACCATCAGAAGAATTTAGAGATCCTTTTCATCATTTTGGTGAAATCATCCATCACATTCTGCTTTCTGATTGACTTGAGTTTAGAAGTACTCTATGCTGTATCCCACTACATTAGCATCTGAGAAAGTCTGAGTAGTTTTCTTTGGATTTTACCATGTTTTTCTTTCAGTCATTTGGCAATCTCATCTCCAAAAACAAACAAATATATGGAAGAGCTCTTCCCCAACAGGCATAAGTGTTTCTATCATGCTTCATTTTCTATTACTCTTTTCTCATTTCTATTAATGCAGGCTTTAAAAGATCGTTCTCCTCCTTTTAAATAGACAGTTTTGCCTGAATCAATCTCTTGAAGGTGTCTATTTACATTTCTTTCAAAGTATGGAATAAATCTTTCCCTGTGGTTCTGTGAAGTATTTCAAGGGCTGATTTCTATAAAAGAATTCTTTACCTGGCAAAGTCAGGAAGAAATAAGTGTAATGCTAGAGAAATGTGCAAATCCTCAAAGTATTTAATCACTACAAATGCAATTTTACCTTTTCCTCTTCAATTCCAAACAAAAATGAGTTATTACTCCTAATGGAAGATGTTCGCAGGCACCTCTGCCAGTCCCAGTGCAGGTCCAGGGGGCTGTGATTGGCTTCATCTCTCCTCCTGTTTGGTCACTAGGCATCTGATACCACATGATAGCTTTCCATGAAGAGGAATGTACGAGATTATGTTACGAACCCTCATTCCTTAAAGCCAAAATGATTATTGCATTTGTTTCTTTCATTGCCAGTGTGTGCTACGGTCAGTACTATCTCATTTGGTCTTGTATATAAATGAAGTGTTAGGAGTTGAAAGCATATCCAAATCCAAATACAGTTGAGAAGTTCTTCAAAACCTTATTGTCCTTGGTAATATTGATGATATTTACAGTATAATCCTGGGAAACTGTCTCAGGATTCTAAAGCTAACCATTTTGAAGCAGCCACATGTCACATATGACAGTGATGACTACAAGATATAAGGCCATTAAAAATGGCTTGATATGTGGTGAAATTAGTTCACATTTAAGAAAGTGCAGTTCTGTGGGCCTTAACTAGAGCTAAATGATAGCCCATGAATTCTCAGGTGTGCTAAAACATGAGATGAGACTGTAAGCTGCCGATTGCCTGGCAGCAATACCATTTCCATTGCTGTTATTACCAATAAAACTGTACCTGCTGGGAATTAATTGTTCAAGAAAAAACCAACTATAGAAAAAGCTACTGTGAGTGGAATTGTTCACTGTAAATGGAGAAAGATTAAAAGCATTACAAAAGAGATATTTTGCCCACACATCCCATTTCATATGCACCTGCATAGATTACATATGAAATGTTATGACATTTTTGGACTTTCTTTAAAATGTCTCACAGCTAACAAAGGAGACACTTAATTCTACTGATTTCAGTCCAGAGCTGTTTAAATGAATTAGACTTTAGGGAGATGACCTACAGGACTATTTGCACTCCAGCTTTTCTTTCTTGAAGGAATAAATCTGTATTTTCCTTTTAATTTCTCTAAGAAAGGTTGTAGGCTTTGTGTCTTCCCCACAAAGGTGGAACAGCGCTGAGCTTTCTCAATACTTTTCAAGCCCACTGCACTAAAAGAACAGCGATGATATCATATATCATATAGTGATTTACATCATTTAGCATCAGGACCCTGATGACACTCAGGCCTTAATGGCCTCCATTGCCAGGGCCTTCAATCCTTTCCTGAGCTAACTTGTGCTAACTTGTGCTAACTCTGGCCCTGTTTCTGCTCCTGCTTGTCTTGCTGTTCCTTCGGGAGCTGCTGACCCTCTTGGTGCCCTGATTTACAGTACATATAGGCCTATTTTCACAGTAATGACTGTTCCCACACTTAATCCTTCAGAAGATGGTGATTATGAAGCTTTTAGTATAAATTTTTTCTGACCTGTGTTTAGTACATCAATCCTGTCTAGAATATAAGAATAAACTCTCTTAGGTAATTAAAGGACTCATTGATAATTTAAAAAGCAGTTGTCTGATTTTTTAAGAAAATGAACACATGCTGTTTCTGTTTTTTTCAGATAAGATGTTTGGCACTGGACAAGTCAATTTGCCTAGCCCATGTCTTGGGGAAACTTCTAGTAACTCTGGCTTTTTTTGATCGGTAGTGGCATGCAGGCCTCTACAGGGAAAGATTCTGCACCTTTCTGTGTGAAAGAGCACAGTGTTATCAGACTTTTTTAGCTTGTTCCTATATTGAAGACAAGAAATAAATGATGAAGAAGTACTTGTATTGACTCTATGCTGTCTAGGGAAAGAACGCCTTTACTTGATGTATGAGAGATTGCTTTCTAATTTATGCCTTCATAGTGGTGGAAAGGAACAGAGTAAATATATATCTCAGTAGCGATTAAACTTTCTGACAAAAGTGACTAAATTGCGTCTAATTCTTACATTGTGTCAAAATTTCTACTAATACTGAAAGAGTTCAAACGGGTATATTGCATGTGGAGCTAGCAAATAAATTTAATAAGCTCTTTATACTTCTTATATGATAGAACATAATGTCTCCATTATGTTAACTAATTGTATAAGCTTGACACATTTGTTGTGAAAGTGAAACATGCTTTGTCAGTCCCATATAACTGTGAAAAGCATTTGATAAAATACATTTTAGGCTCAGATTAAAAAGACACTGACAGATTTTCCTAATGAAGACAAAAAGAAAATAAGAAAAGTGTGTTTTGAAATGTTTAGGTGAAGTGCTTGTTTTTAAAAATACCAACATACACTTATTTTTTCATGTCACAAAACATACTATACATGTGGAAGAAGAAATAACACAGATTTTAATAATTCACAGTGAAATGTTTGTTCAAAATGGAATTGTATTTGATGTAATGGTCTTTATGCTCCAGGTTGGCAGCTCTCACTCAGTCCGTGCTAGCAATGCTTACAAAACCCCATCCTTTGATAGCAAACATAGTGACGTTTGTGCATTGGCCTAGTTCTCAGTGCAGATTTTTACTAGGATTGTCTCTTTAAAAATACAAATTCTTCATGTGCCTAACAACTTTCCTTTTAATTATTTCTGGAAAATTAAGACTTCTCTTTATACAAAGCATGAATTAATTTTTTCTTTTAACAGCGATTCACATATCAAGAAGCCTTAGTAAGAACATGTAGGTGTGATGGTATACTATTGCAGTGCTTTTCTGTGAAGCATAAACAAACACAAAATATCCTTATGGCTTGCTGCTTTTTTTTTTTTTTTTTTTTTTTATTTATAGGCATTTGTATGCCTATAAAATGTTAGGATTCCAGTAACACTGCCACACTGAGACACAGAAGGATACCAATATGTATCTCATATTTTATTAGAAACAGCTCATACCACCATCTCCCTACCTAAGCTTGTTTCCTTAAGTTGATTATAGGTAAGGAAAAGGGAGCAGCCTTTACCATCTGTTCCTGGGACTTTAGGGACATATGAATACAGGGAGCTCACACAGCTGCTGAATTTAACAAATTATGGCTGGCATGCCTGTGATAGAGGACTAGAGCATTAAAGCAGCTTTAAGGCCTTTTCACTTTTCACCCCTCCATTTACTTTGTGTATCACATTCTCTCCCTTTTTTAAACTGTCATTAGTTCTGCTTATTCTTTCTTTCTTAAAAATGGCTTTCTGTTTAAGAGGCAAAGGCTGATTAAACTAATGTTAGCATTTATGATGCAATGTTGTTACATAGGGTAAGATAAACTTCTTACAAAGCCTTTTGAAGACTAGAAAGAAAAAACTGTGTGACACTTTTAGTGAAAACTGAAATGCAGAGGACATACAACAGTTAAGCAGCTTCCTGAAAATTTATACTTCTGTATGTGCTTGTCTGAGTTTCAGGAAGTATTTAAGTGAACAAAGCCTTGATCTGATAAGTTAACAATGTGTGTATAATGGAGTTGTCTGGAAATATCTGTCACATACTGTTGTTACCAAAGTCATGTTCATTAGCAGAAGCTTTTCAAGGGGTAGTATGTATTGATTAATGACAGGATTAGATGGATCACCAATCACTGTGACATGCCAGTGACAGACACTTTACTGCCCTCTTCATAGTTACAAATTAGGCAAAAATGCACAGATGTAGATATAGCTAAAGTAAAGATCCACAAAGACAAATGAAAGTCCTCTGTTTTTACATGGCAATCTTCTTAACTAGGATTTAAAACCTTTAGTTGTTTGGATGTCTTCAAAATGTGTAGTAGTAAATAGGCACCGGGACAGAGTTTCCCAACTGCCCAGACTCTAAATCATGGGTGTGTGGGGTGGGAGGAAGGAGATAAGTTACATGTGAAAGTTAATCATTGAGGAAAACTGAAAGAAGACTTATAATTTTGACTGCTCCCTTTTTCAAACTGCACCCATTAGCTTGCGTGAATCTTCAGATCTATACTTTCTAGAGCTTTCTTCCAGATTTATTCAGTCTTTTCCCTTATTGTGGTGCTGGAGGTATGGGACAGGGATGCCATTCTATATATTTAATTACTGTGCCAAGTTGGCGTGGCTGAAACTCTGAGAAATAGTAGACTCAGAATCAAAGTTCTTGCCAGTCTTCTCGACATTTGCATCAGCATTATCTCATCTCCTAGGAGAATAGTTTTTTTTTTTTGAAGGCTGGTCATTCTCTGCATCTTGCTACAAGTCAAACAAGCACTTTTCTGAAATCATACTTTGCCTGATATACAGTGTTAGTCTTTCTGTTGATGAGCTTAATAGCCTAATAGATGAGCCTTAACCTATAATATTCAGACAATCTAATACTCAGCTCTGGTCTTAAAATGTGTTACTGAGAACATATGATTTGTAGGTCAGCCACTAATTCTCTGCACATCAATAGATGACAGTTTTGCCTTTGTTGTTTTGTTCTCTCGTTGTGCATGCTGCATTGCTATGTGTCTTAAATTTCTTTCTTAGTCAGGGAATTGAGCATTTCACAGAAGTGATAGAACTGTTTCTGAGATTTACTATATGCTTAGACTCCTTTTCACATATTGATAACTTGTCTGACATAATTGTGATGGAAGAAGACTGTTTTTTCAACCTTTGCTTTCTTTTCATTGATCTCTCTCTCACCTTTTCTTTTTTTTTTAACCTAGATACCAGTAATAGCTACAAACTAGTAAATAGAGAGCATAATTCCTTGAGCTTACTGCTTGTTAATTGTAGAACTTTTAGGCTAGTTGCTGGGTTTTATATGTCCATGTTGTGAGCATACTCTGCCTTTCCCATTTCATTATAGAGCAAGCACGTGCGAATGCTGGCTGCCTGCCTGCTTTTATTGTTCTGTATGTACTGAAGTTACAGAAGGGTGTGTGTATTACATGAAATCAGTTAGAAGATCAGTAGCATATTGAAAAGCTGAGATACTTCTTCTAGCAATGGTTTTCTGTTCTGAGTAGAAATGAGTCCCAGGTTCACTGCTGGTAAAGAGTATTTCATGCTTGTTAGGAAGGATTGCAGACACAACAGAGACAACCATAAATGTTATCAGTATGTCTGGTGCACACCTGAGTTCTGTGATGGAAATGATAGAAAGAGATAGGGCTGCAGCGAACAATATATTGGAGATTCTGGGAATTTCACATACTACAACATATAAGTCTTCTGTTGGCTGCTGTTATGAACATGCTAGACAAAAGTGCACGAGAGCAAAGATGGTGCCTAAGGCCTTTGTGACCTCTTTCTCTTACGCATGTGTTACAACGCAAATATAGTATACCATTGCTGTAGCAACAAAGGAACTCTTTTTAAAAAATCACTTTGTAGAAATTCTGTGATCCTCTCTCTATATTTATATCTTAAAGATTTCACTTTCATACGAAATCTCAAGCTAGCTGTCCACCCACACTGCTGGGGAGTGATATGTGTCAAGTGCAGCATCTCTAAGCTGCAGAAGGAAATGCTATCTTTGTAAGTGTCTCTGCAAGACATGCTCCTGATAGGATAGTCCGCTTTCCCTCACTAGTCTGAACTAGTTTTCCCACCCAGTCTGTTCCTTTTCATTTTTTATTTTCACAAGATTTTCCCATCTTCTCTCCTTAACCTATGCACACGTTTTCCAGATGTGTGACAAACATTGCCTTTTAAGAACAGAGTAGTGAAAACAAAAACATTCCAGCGGCTAATTTGTCTCAGAACATTGATGTCTTTGTTCGTGCAGATACCAGATGAGTTCAGAAGCTCAGAGCAGCCTTTCCTTACAGCCTTCCTGGTAATCCGAGTCAAAACTTCGGGTACATAGCATGAATAGGAAACCTGCTTCCTTTGGCACTGGATGGGGCAGAAGGATGCCTGCAGTTGCGCTGTTGTTCCTTATGATGTTTCAGTGGGTGTTGTTTCAGATTCTCTGATTTTACAATTTGAGAGAGCCATTCTGTAATAATTACAGCATAAGGACCCATCTGAATACTCCTTTCAAAATGCTTGAAATGGTTGTAGTGACAGGTTGCAAATTTGAAAACAGAATAAAGTCCTGTGGTCTGATCTCTATTCTCTGATGGGATGACCCATCTATTAAAAAAAAGATTGATAGTAACCATGCAGGTGGGAGGAGATCATGGCACAGCCTTATGAAGCTGTAAGAGTTTCTAACAAGCTGTTATTTTACTTAATAGTGAAGTAGACTATGGGGAAATGGGGACATTGAGATGAAAGAATGAGCTAGATTTAGGTAATAGCCTGAAGCTGTCTGTGAGAGCTCATGTACCTAAACTCCAACAAGATAAGGCTGGAAGGCCCGGAAAACCTTAGGATCAGAAAGAGATAAAGCTTCTAAGAAAAGTTGTTGTGTTAGGAGTTTTTCCGAATCTCCAAATTCTCAAAATTGCAGTTTCCTATCATACCTGATAATCTTAAATTATAGATATTTTCACTGTCTATGGAGACTCTTCTTAAAGGCATTTTAGTTGGCTTTAAGTTTCAGGATGCTGATTTTCTTTGAAACTTAATCTGAGCACTTTTTAAAATTCAGAAACCTGGTATGTTTTCAGGTTATTTCTTGGAGCTTATATAAAAAACGTGAAATGACTCTTGGCTTTGATAACTGATACTAACACCTCTCCGGAAGTATCTGATGGCATAAACCAAGCACAGCTCAGTTGTAGTAGAAAAGATGTTTATAATCTTGAACATGTTGAAAAGATGCATGTTGTAGTAATGGCCCATGACAGTCAAAAACAAGGTCTTTTCCAATCTGTTATTACTCTGTAAAATAGATACTTAGCACTACTTGAATGATGCCAAAAATGCTTTGGTAATTTAGTTCAGAAGTGACACCAAAATATAACGAATACACTTTTTTCTTACACGTGATCCACTGTATTAATTAGAGACACAATCTGAAAGCAGGCATCAACACAGCATTTTCCTTCTCATTACAGGTGGGCTTTTCTATAAGGCCCAAGGTCTCAGTTTGGAAGGTATCTGTTTATTTGGTGATAACAGGACAAGTGGGAGTTCACTTTCCCTGTCCATACATTTCTTGATCACATCTTTGAGACTAACATAAAGGCAGTGAATCTTGTGGCATATATATCTAGAATAAAATGTAAGCACAATTCACAGAATAGTTTTTCCACCGACTGTTTTCAGTTAGGTTACCAGCCATTCTTAATACAGTAAAAATCTGTAGTTATTTTATATCAGTGATCTGTATGCCACACGCAGAATAGTATGGTAATTTATTTGTTTTATTAGTTTTTATTAATTTAATGTATTTTCCGTTAGTTTAATCCTATTTCATTTGCACATTTCTTTGATCCTACACAAAAGCATTGCTTTTATTGCATCCCTTTTGGACATAAGAACTTGATTCTTAGGCCTTTGCTAGAGATTTTTGGATAACTATTTTTCATGCATGAAATGCCACAGGAGCTTCAACAGTTTGACAGAAAATATGAGTGACGTTTGATTAGATAGATTAGGTTAAGCTATTTAGGTTTCTGTCTGGTCAATTATAAACAACTGGTTCTTATCTGAAGGAGAGAAAGTTTTATATGCTATATATCATCAGCTCAATGAGCATTAAAGACAGTCAGTTAAAGAAAACAGTGACAAAGATTTTGTTTAATCAGTTCACTCAGGATTACAAATGAAATTATAGGAGTTTCTGGTTTCAGTGTTGTAAATTATCCACTCTGTTTTGATTATTAAGCATAAATGAAAAGATGACTTTAGGGGATCAGTGGCAGGAATTAAACATCCTTCTCCAGAAAATTTATTTTTCTGACTTTTTTCATTTGAGAAATTTTCAGTATTGACTGTTCTTTGAAAATACACTGGAGTTGCTCAGAGATAGAAGGTCTCATTTACGGATATTCTCATTCCTAGATGTGTTTGCCATATTCTACCTAATTATTTGTTACATCCATATCTAATTTAAACTAAATTCTTTCTCATTACCTGTGCCATCCACTGTCTTTTAAAGGACTGCAGTTTAATTTCTTGGCTTAATGTTTTTAGTAGCATTTCATATATGAGGTTGCTTTTTTACCAGATCTGAAGCATCCAGATTGATTAGATTACCAGATCAAATCAAAAAGATTTTTTTTGTGAAGCCTTGTGATCCCACAAGAATGACTTGAAACTAAGCATTCACACCTAAGGTGGCTACTTTTATAGAGTTACAGGAGATTAGGGTCTAGAATGTCACACAGTGATGGAGAGGGCAAAATGAGATGGTGAAAATGTCAGAAGAAGGTGTTTCTTAGATTTCCCTCTCAGATGAATTTGCACCTGATAAATGAGTAGAATACTGCTTCCCAAAAACTTCTTGTCAGAGAGCTTTATATTCTATGAAAAATTTGTAGTTATTAAGACTTTCTGTTTGCATTCCACTGTAGGCTAGTAAGGAGGAGACTTGACTGTGATTCAGAATGATGGGCGGACCACCACAGCTCTGCTGCTGCTCCGCTGCTTTGCTAAACAGCTGCTTTCCCCAGGTAGCCTCTTTATATATGGAAGCTGCAAAGCTGTCCCAGGTCTTTCAGTATTAAAACCACAAACCAACAATCTTAATTTAAATTAGTTGCTAATTTGTTAGGCTGCTCTCTCTTTATGCATAGTTTTGCATTTTTTATTTTCTATCTTTAATAGAATCAGAGCATAGATTCCTCGGGATGCAGGACTATCAGACTGTGTGTTTACCTCTAATGCTGTCTATGTCTTTGCTTGATATAATTTTATTCATTATAAGCAGAGTTGGACTTGTTTAGTTACATAATAGGATATGTCCAGAGATACACCAACAGGTAGTAATTTTTCTTCTGGGAAAGAAGTCAACAGGATTACCTCCTGACAGGTTTTCAACCAGCCTGGCAGGTTTATTGCAGTGCATCTTTGGCTTTTGAGAGACCATATCTTGCATCCTCATCCAGTCTGGTGTGCAGATGTCTGGAAGCTGGTGTCGCTCTACTGATTCAGCCAGCTGGGTATGAGGGAGTGTCTGTGTGGCTGCGCAGAGCTGGAATCTGGTTCCACAGCTGCTCAGATTAGACGAGCAGAAGGACAAGATTAGGAAAGTAGACTCTGGGCATGTGCTTCAAACATCCTGTCAAAGCTGATCAGATTATTTTCATATTTTTTGATGTAGCAGCTTCTACATCATATTCCAGAAGGAAAAATCATATTCCCAAGAAATTGCATTCTTCTCTACTACACCTAGCCTTGAGTCCAGTGTTCTCTAAGATTTGCTGTGCTTATCTAATATGCTTATTGGACATTAATTTTTGATTGCCCCTCTGGATGAGAAATTAAAGATGATGATGTGTTTTTCTTACTTTAACTGACTTACTTACTTACTGAGTAAGGATGATTGATATTAAATGCTCTCTGTGCCATTAACCTGTGATATCACATAGCATTTATCCCAAACATAGAACATCAGGTTTCTTCAGTACTTCACTTTAGAATTAGAAGATAAAAACCATTATCTAATAAAAAATACTGTTGGTGAGTTAACAGGTATTTCAGATCCTGAGCCAAAATTCTAGGTGGAAATACCTGAGAACTAACTTCTGTGATTTCTAAAAATTTTGTGGCATTTTTTTTGGCAACGACAGAAGTGATAATAGAATTGAGGGATCCATAGCCAGATTGCTCCTGAGGAAAGGAGAAATGGTTTGGGTTTTATTTTGTTGCTGCTGTTGCGAATCTGCTGACATCCCTGAAATCCTAGGGGACTGTTTTGAATTTTAGAGGGCTACCATTTAGATTAAAATCTGGTTCGTTATTACACCATAGTCCTAAATGCTTTCCTGAGGCCAGGAAAGGCCTGAGGGATGTTTCATCCAAACGATGCCATTACACCAGGAGAGGTGGACCGGTTGGTGATGAGCACTTCTGTAACCACTAGCAATTCTCATAGTGGCTTGGCTGTGGCTTGGCATAAAGATGGGTGGAAACTGCTATCATCAGAATACTTCAGCTGATGAAAGAAATGCACAGTTCAACAGGTCTCTAAGATGATATTCATCTCCCATGGTGCCCAAGATTGGGTTCTGTTTTAAGAGCCTAGATCCCAGATTAGAGTTTTCTTTTGTTGAGTTTGTTGGAAATGCCGTGTCATTGCCATGCTCTCTCTCTTTAATATTTTGTTAATTCTTCTTCAGTCACTAAGTCAAGTGAAGCAATTCTCAGTTATCAGTCCTAGGAGAACTGATAGATTTAATTTTAGAACTCATCAGAAAAGTAGCAATTGTGCATTTTTTTGCCAGAAAATACTGATTTTTTATTGAAAAACATTTTTTTTAAATAAAGTTTTAACTAGGTGGGAATAAAGAATTTATAAATGAAGGATCTAAAAAGATACAAGCATGTTCAAGACCTATAGGAAAATATCTAAGTAATTAATATGAATCATAAACTAAGACAATAGCATGCATACTGTTGCTAGAAGAAAGCACTACATGCAGGAAAGGAACAAAGCTGCAGTTTGGAAGGAGCAGTGTGGTTGTTTAGAAAAATATGATGTATGGACTTGGAATTCAGATACATCTGAGCTCATTTTTTGAGCGATCTGAGCAAATTAAAGACAGTAGAAGAGAGTAAGAGATTAAATTTACAAGATGACCTACAAAATGTGAATGAAAGAGGAGTGTTAGCTGCTACAGAAAATAAAAAAAATACTTTTTTATTGTTAAAACCAAAAGATACCAAGAAGGATATTGCAATCTTTTGTTTACTATATATGGCAGATAAAGCAGTAAGTAGTGGTTCTTGCTGCTAATGCAAAAAAATCCTCTTGAAGTCTCTTTCAGTCTTACTTGTCTGTGTTCATATAACACTGTAAATATTACAAACTAGATCAAATACAGTTAAAAATAGGGTCTTCATTTAGATTAATTGTCAGAAGTTGAGGGAATGTCACAAAAAAACAAACAAACAAACAAAAAACCTCACAGCACAGCTAAAACAGCAGCATGGGAATCTCCTGGGAATTGAAACTATGCGGTCAGGGAGCCTTGAAAGGTAATATTTTAAGTGAGGAGGTGAATGTGTTTGTGGGAGAAAATAGGGGAATCAAAACCAATCCAGACTAAAAGAAGCAGAGAGGCAGGACTGTCTGAAGCTGATAGGGAAGCGAGTTAAGGTTTTTGAGTTATGCTTCAGCTCAATAAAACTCTGAGCTGCGATGAAGCTCTTTTATTTGCTTCATTCTGTTCTCATAAAAACAAACAAGAAAAAAAAAAGCCAAACTTTATTTAAGAGGAGAAATCCACAATAAAATTTTTGTTCTTTTGACATCCTGATTAATTATATATAATTTATATCTTGCACATTTGTGGTATTTTCTGAAGTGTTCTGGTCAATAAGGGAGTAAGAGCGGATTACTAAGTTTTTAAAAGAGTGAGAAATTATTTTAGCTCTAATTTGAGATTAGAAAAAAAACCTGTTGAGCTTTTCTCTATATTTGTTTTCATTTACTGTGTTTTTATTTAGTGGACATACTAAAATTAACTACTGATGGCACAGAACTACTGAGTATACTAAGTATTTTCGTGTATCAGCGCTAGGTATAGGAGTGATGATGTCTGGCTCAGAGTCTTCCTGGAGAGCTTTATTTCATGCAAATATCATGGACTTGCAGCATTTGATATGAATTTCATGTCATTTCAAGCCACTGAAGCGAAAATAATATTTCTTTCAAATAGGAGGCAGAAACTGAGAAAATGCAGATCTTAACTAAAAATATGCCAAGCAAACATGCCTAATCTCTTGAATTCAAGGACAGGTCTGATAAACACATCTCAGATTTTAGATCTCTCTTAAGATCAAATCCAGAATTTTTTGTTTTTTCTTTGGAGAATTGCCAGTGATCAAGTTGATAACGTTTTGTTCTTCCTTGGCTTCAATTTCTATTTCAGGCTTATATATAAAGCATAACATAGATTTTACTGCAGAAATTACATTAGATATTTTATGCCATATGTTTTGAGAATAGCAGTCATGTATACACTCATAAACATGAGTAATCAAATATCATACTTCGGGGCATTGGTTAATTACCTTATCAGAAAGGAAGCCTTTGTGCCTTAATTTCATGAAAAGCATTGTATAACTGTGATTTTTTTTTTTGTTTCATCTGTCTGTAATGAGTGCTTTGTATAATAGAAAGATGGTTTAGAAAGCCTGTGTTTATAAACAGACTAAATGCATACAATATAAATAGGAAAAACATATGATCATCAGCAAATAACTGCCAGGTCACTGACAATCTTAAACACAGAGAGATAACTTTGAGGTGTACCTAAAGACATCAAAATAATCTGTAAAACAAAAGTTAGGAGAGGGTCTGTGGTGTTTTTTTCTAGTCAAAGATAGTATTGTGTAGTGCTAATAATTATTTCAGAGAGGCCACATAATCACACGAACATACTCCAGACCAAAAGCAGCCCAAAATCCCTTGGAAATATGTAAATTCCTGTAAACATTATCAGGAAAATGTTACCTGGTAAATTCCTGGCGTGGAATTTATATCTGAGAGCAGAATGTTGGCCTACAGGATATAGGCTGAGAAGTTGTATGTGAGAAAATCACAAATAGTTCAAATAGTTAAGTTACCCCTCTTCAGAATATCCCATTTGTCAGTGAAAGCATGTCACACATGTTTTGAATTATAACATCCTTTTTATGATGAATATGAAATGATTTTGGTTATGATGCCAAATTAATATTTCATGTGTTATTAATAACTTCTCTTTGTATAAAATTAGCACTAAACTAGCAAGTCTGCAAAAGATCCCATAATACTGAATTATTATTATTAGGACTTTATATAACCATGCACTTCACATTGTATTTTTTTTGTAGCACACGTTAGGAATGATCATGACCTATCTCTTTGCCTGAGTTGCCAAAATGAGTTCCATAAATTTTTTGAAGAGATATAAGAATTGCCTTAGTGGGACTATCAGTCATAGAACAATGTCTTCGGCTATGGCTAATGGTGGAAATTGGAAACTTAATGTGCTTGCTCCCACTCTGGCTTTCACAATTCACCTGACTCCAATAACTTTATTAGGGCAAGAAATTTCCTCCTGACTCCTCTTCACTCTATGGAGCATACTTATGGACAAGCCTTATAGTTTCATCTTCTCAGGTATCTATAGAAGAATTTTTTTATATATATCAGTAAATATATAATCCTTTTCAAGAATGCACTTGAAAATTCAGCTCAATAATACTGTGTGACAGTGATTTTCACTTGTTAATTGCACTGTACAATATATTGTACTCATTATGTTGTCTGTGGTTACAACTTATTTAATTTTTAATGACTTAAATTCGGTGACAAATGGCTTTGTGAAGCAAATATATTTTGTGGCATGTCACCAATGGGGAAAAGCAAAATGGAAATAATTACAAACAAATGCACCAGCAATTACTCTTCTGTGTATATGCTGCCCTGTAAGGAGCCCAGGATTGAGTGAAAGTGCAGGAAAAGATCATGTTAAGTATGGACAAAGATAACTGACAGAACCAAGGACAATTGGATATTAGTAAGGACAGTTCTGATACTGGTAACAAAGGTTCTGATGCTTAGGGCTCTCTTACTGAATATGGGATAGAGAATTTCATGTTTTACAATCACATGAAAAATCATATAAGTTAGATGTTCTTCTCCAAATTCTGCTAGTCTGCCCTCATTAAAACAAAACAAAAACTCTGGTATACATTCCTATCCATAGCAGCTCTGGTGGCTTTTTGTCATTCCAAAACTTAGGTTTTGTGTCTTTGGTAAGTAAATTCCTCCAGTTGTTAAATTCTGACCCACTACTAGCATTTTGTTGTTTGTTATCACATTTGATGTCAATTGGCAAACTGTATTTTGGAGCACATCAAAAGCTGGTGGTCCAGCAAGCTGGGAGTTCTCCCTGAAGGATGTGATTGTTTTAAATTGTGCAAATCTAGACTTTTGACGCTTCTTGAAGGACTAGCTTGACTGGATTCTTTTTTCAGTGCCCAGGGAATTCTTGCTCCATATTTGTGGATTTGCCAAATAAGTCACTCTACCTGGTACAGATAAATGGAGTCTTCCTCTCTCCATCATCTCAGTGTCTCATGTTGCCATGTTACATGTGTGTGCGTAAGTCATTTACCACCAGTGAAGCAATAAGGGTGTAAATCAGATAACAAAACTGTGTTTTTATGTGCCTTGCATGTGTAGTGGAAGGATTTGGATGATTAGTTTCCCGATTGCTAGCAAAGCACCTCCTCTGTCCAGAAAAATGCAATTTCACTGAGTTGGATTCTGCTCATGTCTTCCCCACTGTTAACAAAACTAGATTTTTTGTAACAAAAATTTTGTCTCCTGTCTCACTACATGGCTTCAAATCAAGGACTAGAAAAGGACCATGCTACTCCCCATCCACTTGACCCTAAGAAAACTGACTGAAGTGTGAGTGGGACAGGTTATTGAAATTATTTTACTCCTTTTGTAATTAAATCCACTGAATAGTTTTGGAAAGAGATATGAGGACAGGGAAGAAAGAATTGCTGTGCGTAGTACGGATTAAATGTATGAGAAAAAAAAGTAATTAAGGTTCTAAATGGGAAATTTTGGTTTATCTGTTCAATGGAAGCTCCATCTTGGCTTTAAGAATTATCAATCAATCATCCCTAAAATTTTCTGAATAGAAAATACTTTTTTAGCTTTAGTCACACTCCTGCAATGTCCTTAATAGCTCTTTAATAACTGCAGGTTTTGCTGAGATTTCTCTCTTTAACTTACTGTAAGAAATTGACTTCTATGGCTAATATATTAAAATAGTAAGAAAGATTCATAGATTTTAGGGCTAACAGTTGTCTACATGTCAAAGAAATATGATCAAATGTGATCCCTAATTAATACCTGATTAGAATTTATCTTGCAGAATCATTGGCCTCCTTCCAAGATACAGTAAATAAATAAAAATGTATTTCATTTTTGCTTCTGATGAATGTCTCTGATTTTCATACAGTAACTTATGCCATCCTCTCAATATAGTCTTTGCTCTTTTCTTCTATTCTATGCCTTTTCTTCCAAATTCTTTATCAACCATAGGTCTGTTTCTCTTACGATCTAGTACCCATCTTACCAGTTCCTTATTCAAGAAAAAAAGAAAAAAAAAAATCTTCAGTCCTAGTTACCACTCCTTTGCCTTTCCAAGATTCCATAAGCTCTTTTTCCTGCAGCATTATGCTGATTTTTAAGTAGCTCATACACATCTTGCATGCCTAGACAGCTATGTGAAAAGCAGAAGAAACGTGCTGTAATGTACAGTGCTTGAGTAGAATAAGGCCCAAAATTTCACTGAGCGTTTTTTGAATGCTCCTTTAATGTAAATAA
>JAUBOD010000445.1:9783014-9801229 GCA_032353885.1 Nothura maculosa
CATCACATAAGATAAAGGTGAGTATAGCCAAACTGTGTCGTTACTGAACTGTCCTTTCAAAGAAAAGAGAATAGGCATCTGGAGCGGCTTGAGCCTCCGCTCACTGCAGGGACTGTGCAGTGACAACCACCTGTGCGGGTCCTCAGGAGTGAAATCTGCACTGCCTCCTAAGCCCTGTGAAGGTCTCTTATTTTAGAGGTAAAAGTCAAGGATGGCAAATTGTCTTGACTGGGTAGAATGTTCCTTGATGTAATTAAAGAGTATTTCTTTAGAGACAGAATTCCAGGAGACAGAACTACACAAGACAGTAAGGGCCACAACCATACCTGTGGTGCAATCAGAGTACATGAGGCTATACACTTCAGTAAGTGGCAGTGCACAATTTGCTGTGTGTTGGTACAACATAGATGCCAGGATCATTATAAGAGACAATAAATACAGGAGACAGCGATTCCCCATAGAGCTTTTTTTGAATCCTTTTAAGATTCAGTGTAGAGCATGTGTCATGCAGGGTTATTTGTAATTACTGCTTATTTCTCTCTTTTTTTTTAAGAAAAAGAAAAGAACTTTGAGTTGTTTCTGTAAATCTTGAATTCAAAAACAGGATTGTATGCTGGTTTAAAATTCTTTCTATGAAGAATAAAATATGAGGCTCCTGCAGCATTTTTCCATTATTTGTTTGTGCATTCTGAAAGCTTTCCCTGGCATTCAACTGAACGTTCATTTTATTCATTTATGAATGGAGGTTTCTTTTTGTTAACATTTTAGTACTTACTTTATAAAACCAGTGACCTTATGTGGTTTTCTAACACCATCTTGAGTGGTTAAGTGGAGAAGAACATTGACTTTTCAGCAGCAAAACTAATCTTGCAGTTTATATAACAAATTTTTGTACACACTGTTTATGAATAAGTTCACAGACAGGGTCAGACTCAAGGAGACAATTCCAGGAATGGACATCAAGTTTCTCTTTGTAGTCTTTCTTCATAGTGCTCTGCAACCAGTGCAAACAAAATCAGATATGACTCAGGCATTGGTTTACATGGCTGCTATTTACCTGCATTCTTATTTTGCTTTTGATACATATTATTGTGAGTGACTGCAGGAAAATATATTCATTGAGAGAGGATTTTTAAGGGGCTCTACTTGAAAATTTATAATTCTTCTTTGGTCATAATTGTAAATATTTGGATCAGGAACACAATAAGAACATATTTTCGGATTTGAACCATATAATTAGTCAAGTGATCATTCACATACCTCCTTTTTTAGAAATCAAAATTAACACTCACAGTAAGCACCATTTCTTTTCCTTTTCTTTTTCTTTTTTTTTTCTTTTTCTTTTTTTTCTTTCTCTTTTTCTCCTTCTCTTTTCTTTTTCTTTCTCTTTTTCCTTTTCTTTCTCTTTATCCTTCTCTTTCTGCTTTTTTAGGACATTGAATTTTGTTAAGGGTCTGATTTTATCTGGGGAAAAAAAGAGTTCTCAGCTCTATACTGAGCAGGTTAAAGAGACTGTGCTGCTTGGAGTCAGGGAGTCTGTTTTGGACATTCTCTATTTGTAAACTGAATTGACAAAGTTCATACCATAGGTGATATATTGCATGTTGCTTTATGATTAAAACATAGAGAACTAGATTACAGTTCCTTCTGCATGTATGAACATGAAGATCACAAGGAAATATTATGAGCCCAGAGACCTTTGCCATAGAACAAAACTGAGTTTTTCCAACAGCTTTTATTTTTCAGGCTGCCAAAGCAATATTTGTTTTTCACCAGTCATGATGTTCCCTATAGCTAGGTGAAAATGAGACTGTCTGTCCCATGCCTGTCTAAGTCAGATATACAGGTAGATATATCAGTAAGTTCTAGCAGCAGAAATATGAATTTCTACAGAGGCAGAAAGAATCATTTTGAAAATCTTTTAGTAGTATATTTTCTGAGGGACATACCTCTAGAAGAGTGCTACCAAATTTACAGAAGAAATATTAACCTTCACATAAACATAAGTTATTCGTATGTAACAGGTATTATTTTCACATTGATAATGCTGATCATGAATAATTGGTTTGAATTAGAACAGCCACTAGGTTAACTGCACAACTGGGATTTATTATGCCCTTATATACATACATCCAAAATGATGACCTTAAGGACTGCTAGCTAAGAAAGGTAATTTTATGCCTATCTGATTATCAGTTTTGTTTTAAACAGAGTGTCTTCATTTAGAAAGAAATTTTCATCAACATCTTAATTTCAGCTTAAAATACCAAAGGTGCTCTGATAATAATTAATATTTGTGGCTACTGCTTATATTTTTGTGCTTTTTTTAAAAAAAAAGATTATTTTAGTAAGACTCAAAATAGGACTACATGTTGTTTTATATTTTTTCCTATGAAGAAGTATATGAAGTTACCTGGTTCATCTGTAAAAAAAAAAAAGCCTTGACCCTTTTTTTTTTTTTTTTCATATAGGTTTTGTACTCCAGCCATATCATTAGATGAAATGGATTTTTTTCAGATGCTGGGATTACTTTACTGATGAGGTCTGGAGTCTCATTCAGAAAAAATAATAAATTTAGATAAACTTTTAGTTTCAAGAACTTCCTCACTTGTGCGTTTCTTTATCTAAACAGCTTTTACTATTTTCATGTATTATTTAATTAGGGTGTTTTAGATATGCCATTTATATTTTACCTCTCCTAACAAAAATAATTCAGCAGTTAAAAACTTAGAAGTACAAAAAAAATTGTTTTATTCATCTGAAACTGTTTTCTACATTCCTGTTTGTCAAACATTTTTTTTTTGTCACCTTTACTTTTATTTACCTCAATAAGTCTCTCAAGTAATGAAGGTAGAATATATTTCTAGAAACAAAATGATTACCTATGAAACATTAGAAAAAACTTACTTAAAATAGCAACACTCAGGTAGTACAGATCAGTTTTAAAGTTTGCATATTATTTTTCCCTTGTTTTTTCTCTCATATTCTTTTCCAGTCGTTCTGTCTCATAAAGCCCATTCATGTGATATTTGTACTATGATACTAAATTTATAGCTACGAAATGGTACCAGTAACATTTTTAAAACTCTCCAAAGATTTTTGAAAATACATATATTTTTACAGAATAGATCCTTGTACAGAATACCTGATGGCTTTCTGCAGTATAACAAATGTATTGTCGTAATTCACCTGCCACTAGTGAGAAATATACATATCCCAAATATAAGCAGATAAATTGCTTATTCTATAACATAATAACAGTAGTGGATGCCATACATTATATGTAGTCCCTTTCTACATATACGTATATATGTACATATATATGTACAAGGATTTACTTAATTCACCCTTATTGCTCTTCCCAATTTCATCCTTATATAGAGTTGTAAGGGAAAAAAAAAGTCATAAAATTTGTAGATTATTAAACAATTCTATTATCAAAAAAAAAAGAAAAAAAAGGAAAATAGCTTTTTTGATCCTTTTGTTAGCCCTGCTCACTTGCTGACACTGAGGTCCACAAAAATGTGAATTCCCTAAAAAGGCTGTTTCAAATGGCTGTAGGTCTAGTATAAGTCGTTCTTTCCTTTTTTTGTAGTCCTTGCTATAACTGCGTGACAACAGCATGTAAGGCTTTTACTATTTAAATGATGCTATAACTTTATTCTTCAACAATTCATAAATATTCATTGAAGTGTAACTTTTCTTTCTCAGATATTCATCCTTGCACACTGACAATTGAAATCCTGTGATCTGAAACTGCAATCACAGATGAAAGCTCAACAACTTGTGTGATTTTTATTAGTAACATTTTCTTTTTTTGACCATCCAAACTACGTGTTTGATGTTACAGTATGACACAGCAGCATCCTAGGGTGCAATCGTTTAAAAATACTAACAAAAACCACATATGCAGACCTGTATATTTTGATTGAACTCCAAATGGCGGTGCAATACATCTCCTGAAATACATGGTATGCATTGCAGAGATATACATGATTATAAGTCAAATTATATATAAATATAAGTACAATTTTATATATACCAAAAAATAAGATTTTTAGGGTAAAAACATTGAGAAAGCTGTGCATTTCGTTCTAAGCAAAATTCCCCATAATGCAGACTTCTCCTGACAAAATTGTTGTTTTTAATCAAGATTCTCCCTGTCTTGAATGCAGTTCTGCTTGTCCCAGATTAAAAAAAAAAAAGCCTCTAGGGTTACTTTTTTTCAGACTGGACTTAGAAAGAATTCACTATTTGCTTTAGATCAAACACAAAATGATGTCTTGATTCAAACTGGTTTTAATTTTGTGATGACTATTCTTTGGAATAATGCACAAGTTTATTATTTATAACTGTAGTAAGGAACCAGATAGATTCAAAGTCAGAACACATGTATTCCAAAAAGAAATAAGGAAAACAGCCACAGTAATGGCAAAAGTTAATTGTACTTTTTTGAAACTGCAGTCTTTTATCTGTACAGATGAATATGATTGAAAAACACTGAGTTCTGTTAAAAGAAAAACAAAACAGAAAACCTGTATTTATGCAGATAGGTTCTGTTTTAACAGTCTAATAAATAAGAGCCAGACAATGAATTAGAGTACAATGGTACAGAGAAGGAAGAGTTTGGGATTAAAATGTCTTATAAAATAGCATTAACTAATCCAGGTAACATCTGGGGAGGATGACTTTGACTGGTTTAGCTCCTATTCGTGGTCTTCAATATAGATTATTTGCTCTTTTTTTCTTTTTTTCTGGTGAGAATGATGCTGTTTTATTTAACTGTACTTTATTATGCACTATTGAAAGAATATGACAGAAGGCTTGTACTTCAAGAAATAGAGAAAATAATCTTTTATTTGTTTATAAAGTACTTTGAATTTTATTTTTTTAAAAATAAAGCTTTTAAAGTTTATAAGCAAGGGTAGACGGAGAAAGTAGGAAAAGAAGATGGATTCTAATTAAGACAGAAATGTAAAGTTTCTGATGGCTTATATTAGTGTTTTCTTGGCTAATGCCATTTTAACAAAAAATAATATTTGAATTGAGCATAGCAGGTAGCATTTCAACCTCTACTCCAGCAAAAGAGTGTGTTTATAAGACACATATCTGTCTTCTAATGAATCTTAATGACTTTAGATGAGGGTAAATGCAGTATCATAAAAGGAAGATAGAGCCACATGTTTAATTCTAACTGTTTCTACCTAGGAAGAAGGTCCAAAATATATTTCAAATTCTAGAAAAGTTTGAGAAATCAGTAGGCAGCTTTTGATATGTATATATAATATAGTGGCATCTTTTTTAGTAATCCACAATGCTACATTAGTCAATCTAAAATTCCTAATGTAGTAAATATATGTAGACCATGTGCCACATGTGGTATGTAGCACTGGTGTTACCATGGTGCGTTGTAAGAGGTATCATTGAGATTCATGACCTAGTAGGTTCCTACTAGAGATCATGAGGATATTACCAAAAGACTTGATGTAAATGCTTGACAGTATTGTAACTATAAACTATTAATATAAATGCCTAGTATCGGCAAGATTCAGAAGAATTTTCCATCTTATTTGGAAGTGCTGTGATGGAAAATTTCTCTGAGGATTGGAAGCTTGAGGACAGGTCATGCATAAAGAAGCTTATGGATAGCAGAAGGAATTACTGTGGCTTAGGAAGCAGGGCCATATTAATGACAAATTTCGTGACCTTAGTCAGCTGCCCCATGTACACATAAGAAGAGAGGAGCGCAACCTATTCCCTCCTCCCATATATCTTGTGCATTTACAAGGAGAGAAATAGGCAGCAGCAGGGAAGGGAATGTCAGCCTTTTCAGGGACATGATCTGAGTCAATATTCAGGAACGCTTTGTGATACATGAAAGCAGAAAATCTTTCCTCTTGCATCACAGTTTGCTTTCCATGCATCTTATTTCCCATAGCTCATTTAAACGATCTATTATTTATCCATTTGGGCAGTAGGTTAATCTTCATGTTTAATTTTAAGCTGGTGAGTGAGGAGCTGTCTAATTAGATTAAATCACTGCTTGGCTAGGTAGAAAATTTAGAGATGATACCTTTATGCAGAAACCTTGGCAGAAGTGTCTGTGGATCAGAGAAGCACGAGGAGCCATTGTATAATCAGATGAGAAAGTCAATGCACAAGCATCTTGGTGGCACAAACTCTTGATTTTTCTAAGCTGCAATGCAGCTTCAGTTTTCTTCTTAAGAGTAATCTCTGCTTCAAGCCATCAGTGGCTGGAGAACAGGTGTGAGAGCGCCACCCTGGTATAATCACAGAATCTACACTACACTTGATCTTAGCCAAAAGGCCGAGAAGCCATAATCAATGACCTTCTATCAACGGGCATAGTATCCTTGCAGCCTTGATGTTTGGAGAAGACACTCCATTTTGGGAGACATTAAGTTTTCATGTTTCATGTGTTTTCATCTCTTCATTCACAGATGAGTAGTACCCACATGCAGTGCTGGCTTCGCTGAAGTTATCCAAGGTCAGATGTCAAGCAATTGGAAGCAGATTCAAAGAAAATTTACTAAGGTTTTCTCAATCAGCTTGCTAGAGTGGCCAGTGTAACTCAGACCAAGTTTTACTTTCCGTTTGGTTCAAAAGCCATGTCTGGCAACCTTCATACACATTAACCTTAATGTGTAACCTTAATAAACATTAAGACTAACGCTTTACTATTGAAAAATAAGTATGTATATGTATTTAATTACTTAGATTATGTATTTAGAGATGGTAAAATATTTTCAAATTGTGAATATTTCAAAAAAACATAGAGATGATGTTACTCTCCTCAAAAACAAAACAAAAAAAAAATCCAGACAGATCATGAGTGTTACCATCAGAATATTTTGTGATTCAGAAAACCCTTAAGACATTAAAATATCTGTAAAGCAGTATTTCAACCCACTAGATTTTATCATATGTTAAATGGGATTTGTTTTTTTATTAAGCCTTCTCCCAAATGGGAGGATTAAACTTCAGATTACAGAGATAAGCAAGATGAAGGTAGAAACTGCAGAAGAGTTAGAAGGGGGTTTTATGTGTTACTTACAGGTAATGGATAACAACATATTTGCTAATCAGCAAAGGTAATTTATTAAATTACTTAAATTATTAATTAAATTTAATTATTTAAAGTATTAATATCTCCTGAATAAGGTGGTTCCTAGGTGATATGAATGCACAGCTAACTTTTGTGGAGTGTCAGCACCTGAAGAGGTACCAGCCTAATGCAAAATGGGAAAAGCCGTCTTTCAAAACAAATGTTCTCTTCTTACAGAAGCATTCACTAAAGACTAAAGTGTCTAAAAGAAGGGACTTTTATTATTATTTTTTATTAAGAAATCTCAAATGAGCAGTTTATTTACTTCCCCTCCGAGCCACCCAGCTGTTCCTTCCATTTGTGGTCTTAGGGCTAATTACATAATGTCCCTAATTTATACTCACTGGTAAATCAGATCAGAGCATTACCTGGAGGGCAAGCTCTAATTAGAGGAATTTCAGAACAAATTGTCTAAAGAGCTTGTTTAGTGTGATTAAATGCAAGTGATGGGTCTTTCTCTGCCTTTTTCTCTGTTTAAAAACATGAATATTTACCTTACACAAAACCTGGAAGATTAAAAAAAAAAAAAAGAATCTCAGCAATGACAATTCTAATTAAGGGAATATAAAAACAAGTGCCAGTATTACCCTACAGAGATATACAAACTGCATTCTCTGTCTCTTGATAAATGCAGATGAATGCTGTATACTCTCACCAATGCTTTAATCTATTTTAGAGCTAATAAGGTAGACAATAAGTGGCTTACATTGGAGGTATATGTAAAAGACAGAGATACTCTTGAATCGCTGATACACTGGTGTCCGCTGCATGTTTTCTAGCAATAGAAATAATGAAGTTTCCAGCCCTTTCTCTGGAAGTCCTACATGGTCTTGGAGAATGTGTGGTTTCTTCCTTGTAATGGTTAAATTATCATAGATAACTACATGTTGAGCAGTAGAAAGGGCTAAGTTAAAATGACCCTTTGTAATTTATACAGGAAAGGATGAAAAGCACCTGAGTTTAATATTACCACTAAAATTAATTAACTTGAGAGTTCAAGAGCCCCTCTCTCATTCTTCATTGTCCAGAGTAGCTTGAGCTTGTTTTGAGTTTGTGGGGAAAAGAAACAGTCAAGCAGCAATGGGAACAGAAGAGAGTTGTGGTTCTTTTGTCATGCTGGTGGCATAGCTGCTGGTTGAAGACCATGGAATCAGATTCATCCAGCAAGACACATCAAGAGGAGAAAATAAGTGAATGGAGATTTAGGAAATGAATACTGGCATTTACATATTCTATCTTGGCGACAGTATTTAATTTCATTTCCTTTTTTCTTTTTTTTTGTATGCTCATGGAAATGTCAATGATCTATTTGGCAAGAGAATGAATGGGATCATATGTTGCTGTATGCTGCTGATGGCCAACTTCTCTGATCCTTGTGCACCATGTGAGTTTAGGGTTGTCTGACATTCTGTTTTAAAATTTCTTGTCCTGGTTTGACCTTGAATACAATGATTCCAATATCCTACAGCTTTTTTACCTGAAGAAATATCCTCTTGGTGTGAAAAGACATCATGTAATCTTTTTTTTCTCCTACAGAAGATATCCTGAACTCCTTTTTTTTTTCATTATCTTCATGGTGCAAAAATAAGACGAGGGCTACAAAACTTACTGCATTTTTACCACTTTTTCAACCCATCACAATAATGGGATAATTATCAGTTGAAATATTACTTCTCCTCCCTGCCTTTTAATTAGAGACAAGAAGAAAACAACTCAGGTGAGCCCCATACTAAGCATGCTGAATAAATTCTGAGATATTTTGACCTGCTCTAACTGAACTTTACAGCCTTTAGCAACTACTATCTTTCTAGGCTCTGTTGATAAACAGCTCTGTTGAAGAGAAAATATTAGCCAACTGAAAGTGGAATATACCTAAGGGAAAATACCTCTTAAAGAACAGCAAGTGCACCGACTGCCAAGATATTTGTAATAAAAGCAGTAGTTTATAACTCAGACATAGTGAAATAAGAGAAAACAAGGTTCTCAACAGCTACCACTTAGTGCATGATGCCAATATCCCAGAATTGTTAAAAGAAAGGAATTCTGAGAGAGAAAAAAAATACTTTAAGCCATTTCTCTCACAGAAGAAAAACACTGTATTTTTGTCTTTTTTAGATAAGTTAATTTCTGCAGGCCTTTTTGGAGATGTCCTGATTATTAATATTTTTTTAAACTGACGAAATTCATTCCCAAAAAGTTTCATGCTGAATTTGAAGAATTGAAATTTAATAACTCACAATTTGTTATCATCTTTAATTATGGTAATTAGTATGCTTTTTGAAACTCTGAATCCATGTATTATTGTTGGTTATCTCCAAATAATAGTTACTTCAAGTTTCAGGATGTTTGATCCCATCTCCAGTAGACAGGAATCATATAGGAGCTGTCACTGATGGCTTCTTTACTTTAAAACTTCCTTCAAAGAGTGCTGCTATGCCAGCTGGCCACCTCTGCAGTTTCTAAACATGGTTTGTCCTGGTGTCTGAGAGGCTAGGATCCACTTTGCCATATAAAGTTTTATATGGTGACATTGAGGTGGGGTGAAAGATGGGAGGAAGAAAACTTTCCTCCTCTTCCTTTAGGCTTTGTTTTACTTGCTTTGGGAGTTGGGTGAGGAGTAGCCAAATATGGGGAATCTCAGTTTAGTAATCTCAGCTGCTCAGATGCCATAGTACTGAGCTTTTTTTGCCATGTCTGGAATAATCTGTCACTTGTGATTGGAGTGCTATCAAAAATAACATTTTTAATATTCAGTGAAGGAGTCATTCACATAGTTCACATTCACCAATCATAGTAGCTGGATTTTGGAATTAGGGTGAAGAAAAGGCAGTGGCTGAAGGCAGTGAGGGAACTTGGCCGTCTTCCTTACAGTGGATCTGTACCCACTTTAGCATGTACCTTCTTGAAGGTGTCTGAGCAGCACACCACCACCACCTATGTCTTGTAAAGTGGCTTGAGGGTTGTCTTGAGAGAGACTTGTGAAGCATAATCCAAGATGCTGCACAGCAAAGTATGGTGTGGTCAGCATGGTTTCCACATATGTTCTCCATTCACTCCAGGAGGGAAGCAGGAGGAAGGTTTGCCACTTGAACATGTTAAATCCTAGGCACAGCTAGCAGAGTGTCATTTTAGACTAAGGAATTCAACTTTACAAAAATACCTAAGAAATCATTTGCAAATACAACAAGCTGTGAATGGCTTATCCCTAGGCTGTAGCAGGGAAAGGGTTACATAATGGACTAAGTTCAAATTTTTAGTATCCTAATAGATGCCATTTTTTAGCTAATTACTGCTAATAGAAACTATTTTACTGATTCATTTTCAGCAACTTTTGCCATTTTTGAAGACTACTGGAGCATGGAAACTGACATCCACAAGACTGACACATAGCTAGGAATGAGAATTTGCTATTGATTGAATCTTTGAGCATTTCAGTAACCTTGGTATCTTCTGAAGAGAAATCTTGATTTTCACATCTAACTTCCCCTTAGTAATGACACAGTTACTGATGCTAATACACAAGTGTATTCTCTTTGGCTTAACTGTGTTCCCTTTGGCTTAAGGAAAATGAGAAAGAGCTAAGGATCGTACCATATGGCCATCTTTAAATTTAGAGGTAATAAAATGTTTCTCTGGAGTGCCTGATTTGTAAATTTGTATTTAATATTTCTGGCATGATCTTGTGCAAACCTTTGTCTGAATTTTCCATCTATGAAGATAATAGTGCCTTTCTCCTCATTATTTCTTTTTCTTACCTGTTTCCATTTCTGGAACTTTCTACTTGTGCAGAATCTATGGTGCTGAGACCCAGCTCTTGATTGGTGCTGTAGACAGTTCTGTAATATAAATAAAAATGATATATTTTGAAGAGTGTAATATATATGTGTAAATTGCTTGAAATAAAGTAGATAAAATAGAATTATAGTGAATGGAGATTTACCATTGTGACACTATGGAAGCAAGTTTTACAATCATCTTAAAATGGCATTTTAAAGCAGTAATTTCAAAAGTACAAATAGTAGTTTTGCTGCACATTCACACTTCCATTATGTGCTAATTTTCTACTTATTAGACACTTTTGTCTTTGAAAAACACCTAAAATTGATTCACAAAGGACACTGCTGTTCCTTAGTAAAATGCTATACTTTAATTTATAAATTATGCTTAAAATATCTTATTCATAATAATTCATAGTAACTTGTCTTCATAGTAGGTATAAATGCTGACAGTTGTCTCAGCAATTACCATTTAGTAGCAGTGAGTGCGCACATGCAAGGAAAAAGTCAGGGCAAACTTCCTTTGGGGTCACTTCATCTGTTAGGCCCTTAGCTGCATAGAGCCAAGAGCTAAGCTTGGTTTCACACACTAGAGATCTGAGCTAGCAAGAGAGGCAGGAAAAGATTCTCAACTTTATAACTCTGATTCACATCCTGCCTACTATCTGCTGTATTAGGGCAAGTGAAGTTTATATTACTTGATTGAAAATTTATTTTATTTTGTCAGGTTTAAAGTCAAAACTATGAGATTGTGCCTATAAAATGGACAGAGTTGATAGCCCATAAAATAAAATGGACTAACTTTTCACTGGCATCCTATCAATATTTTGTCACCTGAAAAGAATGGAGAAATGAGAGTTTTATAGTTTGATTTCTTGTATGTTAACACTTTGGGAAAAGTAAAAGTAAGAATTTAATTCTGACAGAAAAAGAGGTAGAGTGGTTTTCTTTTAATTTCTTAAAGAAAATTAATTTAATTTTGAAGGGAAAATACTACCAAATTTTGTATTTAACAGATTTTTCAAAAATAGCTAATGAGCCTAACTGCTGTATGGATACTCCAATTCTGAATGACTCCTAATCACCTGTTGTATTTGAAAATACTTGTTCTTAACTTGTCTACAATATTGAATGGATACATCATAGTGCATATTATATTTGATTCAATGTATGCTTTCACTTGTATATACTTCCAGCAAATGTTCTAATAAATTACTGTATCTAAATGAGTTGGCCCCTCACTGCTGATTGTGGTTCAAATTAAACTTGTAATATAACGTAACTTTCCTTTCAGCTTCTCTATCACTCTCCGAAGAGCATTTAAATAGTTGTTGAAAAGAAGGTGCCTTATAGAATATTAAACTTGCCAATTGTAGGTCAGATATTGAGTTTATAAACAAAATCTCTGGCAGGAGTCTCAGAAGGAGTCTTCAGGGAGCATCAGTTTCCCCAGCAGCAATTTCAGATTTTTTTAAATATGTCTGTTGTAAAAAACTCATTGTCTTAAAAATAGCTGTCTGTTTACATTCAGCTGTCAAACAATAAACATTGTCAATGAGCTTTCTTTTGTAGTGGGTAAAACTGTAAAGTTACTGTAAGATGTCACATCAATTATGCACAAAAAAAGATGTGCTCATTCACTTGCTAAAGCACAGTCTCAACTTTTCTTTGCATATATTATTAAAACTTCTTTCCAAATTACTAGGTTTGAACAAGGTTTTGTTGGTGATTTTCAAAATTGCTTTCAGAGAGTATTATAGTGAAAATCCTTATCAAATTACTATCTTAGGAATGAAGAATTGCAGAATAATTTAGGTTGGAAGAAAACTCTGAAGGTCTGTCCCTAGTCCAAATCCGTGCTCACAAAAGGGCTGACTTCAAATTTACATCAAGTTTTTTTCTGGTTCTAGCACAGTTTTGAATATATCCAACATTGGAGGTTCCACATCTCCGGGCAACCTCTTCCAGTGCTTATTCAAATTCATTTTTATTTTCCTCCTTGTATCTGCTCAGAATTTTTCCTGTTGCAGTGTAAGACTTGCAACTGTTAACTGGTACACTTTAGAAGATCTGCCTATGTTTTCTACAGCTCCCTTCTAAGTAATTGACAATTGCAATTACATGCCCTTCATTAAACAAATACAGCACTATCAGTCACTCTACATGCATCATCATACTCTCCAGATCCCTGTTTAACTTGCTAAACTACTAAACTTGCTACAGTTAGTTCATTCATCTTATTTAAAAGTCCAATATAGAGAAAAGTCAATGTAGGCAGTGCCCCTAGAAGTGCTTCATGGGATGGAGGAACCACTGCCTTTGTTCTTCTAGATGTGGACTACCTAATGGCAGGAGGTCTCTGATCACTGTTGTTTCTGATTTCATCCACTGTTGGATGTGGGATATCTTGACCTGAAACTTCTTTCAGCAGATCTTCGAGTGAATGTGTGTTCTTCAAGTGAATATTCATAAATACAAGGAAGCCATACACCCCTTGCTCAAGGGGCTGGCTATGCTTCTTTTTTCAATGAGTCTTTGACTTCCACTATTGCAAAGTGTCCTGTCAGTCTCCGTGGTGCTGTTTAGCTTGCTCTTACCCTGCCACTGCTCCTCTTTTTGCAACTCAATGACTTGACCAGACTATCTCTCCCAGAGGAGACACTCTCTGCCTCCATCATGGCCGTGGAGAGGAGTCCTCATGCTCCCTGCAGGGTGGGATTGGGCAGGTTGCACCCCGTCTTCAGGGTCCCTCTGGGCTGAGGCTGCCACCACACGATTGATGCAGCCATGCAGTGCTCATCACCACTGTGGGCCATGTGTGACCATTACAGTCCTCTGAGGAATGTCCCTGGGATCACTGATCTCTACAACTTTCCTTGGGAGATTGGAAAAACAGATTTTTGAGTCTTTCCTTGTTTTTGCGATTCTCCAGAGAATGTGCCCAGACCTTGAAAAACATCTGTAAGAAAATAGGGAGAAAAGAATAAACTTCATACAGTTGAAAGTGAAGGTTTTTACATATGTAAGGAAATTTTGTCTTAAGAACATAACTCTAACTGCTTTCAATGAAGTAGGATTTACCCTTGTTACTTACAGAGAATCCCTTTCAGGATCTAAAATAGACAGTTGTCCTTCATTTGGCTTGTGACTTAGATGTTTATCTTCATTCATATTCTCTTAAACATAATATCATGAAAAATAGAATTTTTTTATTTCAGGAAGCATATCTTTATTAACTGAATAGCAATGATTTTATATGCAAATCTTACTCTATTAAATATAACCGGTGAATTTATTAGGTTGACTATTGAACATAACTTTAGTAACAACCGATTATTAAAGACATTTTCATTTCACTGTCATTGAGTTTTCATAGTTCTTACACACTTAATTGTGCAGGAATATAATTAATCAATGTAAATTAAGTTGCTCTGTGCTCAGTAATGGTGTTCTCATGTCATATGAGGGTCAGGAAGAGCCCAGGAGAAAGAGGGCTCATCATGACTCTAGTTCTATTTGGGAGAGGCCAGCAGAAAAGAGGTATTTTTGAAAGCACAACTGACAGAAATTATAAAGTTTGGAAAAAATAAAGTCTGTGAGGTGTGATTCAGGTTCAGGTAAAGATTAGATTTTGTATTGAGAATAGCACGTGCAGCTATTCCAAATCAGAAGATGGATAGAAAGGCTATTTTCTTATTCATTATTCTAGCCATATATCAAACACAACTGTAATAGGAAGGGAAAAAAAAAAAATCAAACAAACAGCTATTGTGATGTATTTTATACATTATTATTTGTGCTTTATTTTTCTTTTACGAGACATCCCTACTTAAACCCTCCTATTTTTTCCTCCTCCGTTTCCCTTCTCCCCTAAAAAATCTTGTCTTGCAACAGCAGATTCTGTGAGACTTCTGCTCCTGCTCTAAACAAGCACAGGCCATGTACTTTAGAGACCCTCTCCTGCTAAAGGACATCTGCCGTGTCAGCCTGTGGGGTTTTATGGTAACATTCTTATATCAGACAATGTTTTCCCTTCATTCAAATCAATGTCCTGTGAAAGCTGCAGTGACTAGAGACCCAGATTTCCTTCCTGTGGAAGACAGTGCAGGAGAGGAGCCAAGCTCAGAGCTGATCTCATCCCAAGATCAAGTTAGGACATGATCTGCACCTGGATGTGGGCGCTCAGAAGTTCTCTAGATAAACACAACCTAATCTAAAGATGCATATATCTACTGGAGCCCAGTTGTGGAAGGTGCTTTCCAGAGGTGGAAATGAGATGCCTGGAGTCTCAGTGTTGCCTGCTGAGGCCACACAGACTCTGAAAACTCCGGTGCCTTTTGCAGTTATTGTTTAATGTGTTCTGGGTTAGGATAGCTTGCCTTTGCAGATCCCTGTGAAAATGCATGACCAGGTTAGCTGACCTGTGCAGAATTTAGCAATCACCTTTTCTATACTAGTATCTGCACAAAATTTCAATGTAATAATAACTATATTAGGACTATTGTAGTAAAAAAATAGAAAATAACAAGATAAAAAAGGCAAAAAAATACATCTCTACTACATCCTCTAATGACAGGATTATATTTTATGCTTTGTGTAAATATAAGTAGTTATTCCATCAAAAGCAAAATGTTGCATTATTGAAATAAATGCTATTAAATAAAGCACTTTCAATTTAGTAGAAACCGGACCTACTGAATCACGTTCCTCTCTCCTTGTTGCACTGCAGCCTGTGAAACAAGCCAATGCTTAAATGAGAGACACTTTGTAATTAGCTGCTATTCTGTATATGTCTAAGCTAAATAACTTCTATGGCAAATTGAATCCTCTTTCAAAAGGCAGACTTTCAGTGAACCTGTATCTGTGAAATCTTGGTCTAGGGGCTTGGGCTGTGTGTATATTCACAAATATTCCTGAAGCTTTGGAGTGTTTTAATTTATAATTTTGATACAGACACATCCTCTAGCACAAGGCCTATTTTGAAATCAGTGGAGCTTTGAGGGATATTAATTAATAGAAATGAATGCTGTAATGAGGAAGGAGGTTTCATTCTACAAGGTCATTGTTCAGAATGGCCAGTCCAAGGAAATTACATTTGGTTAAAGAGATTACTCTTTTATTTCTCTTCTGGTATTCTTGTTGTGAAGTTCTTTCTTCAGCTATTTAAGTGGGGCATTTATATACCTGCTTTTTTCTAACTCACTTCCATTTAAGTTTCTTAAGTACTAAGTTCCTATAATGAGAATATAGAAACCTAGTGTTTTTTAATTTCATATGGTTAATGGTGTGTTTAAGAGTAACTCTGATTTATAGATCTGTATAGGACTGATGAATTTTAAAGTAAAAGGTACTGGAACAGTTTTAACTCCATCATCATCATCATCATTGTAAAAAAAAGTTATTTCTATATCAAAACTGTTTTGAGTTTCAAGCTCAACTGAACTTGAAAGAATCAGAGCAAAATTCTGCTCACACTGCCAAATTTTATCTATATCCTTCTCTACCATTTAAAACTTGGATGAGGTTTTGATACTTCTGGAGCATACTGAGAAAATAGGTCCAAGCTTCACATTTCTAAGGAAACTTTCTTCTGGATTTTTTTTCAAGGATTCTGTTTCTTAATTCTCTCTGGTGGTACCTTGAACACTATAAATGACTTATAAAATCACTTTCCTGAATATAGGTAAGATGTACTACATTATCAGAGATATTGCTCTTAATATTTGTTCATGTAGAGCAAGCTTATACCCCCTTTACTTTCTCTAAGCATTCATTCTCTGAAGGACTTGGTATAAATAAATTTATATGGGTAGATTTTTGTGAAGCCTGCATTTAACCTTTATACAAATGAGCATTCACAACTGAAAGTGTTAATATAAACACCCAATGAGACATCAATAGCAATTTTCTTCAAATTAATTGACCAATCAAAACTAGCAGTTTGAATAGCAAATATAATGTGGAATAGTTTGACGTGTTTAAATAGTCCTCTTGCTTGCTCCACTTATATCCCCACTAAAAGCTACTATTCAGTGTAAGTAAAAGTACTGAGGGCTAATCCACATTTTCTACAGATGAGTTTTTCATGACCATGCCATAAAAATTAAGGAAAAAAATAATTAATTTTAAAATTTAAAATATGTACTTTATAAAAATATTAGTAATGCTTAGAAATATCTCATGAGCAGAAAAATTAGATCACTGGAGAATGATTCACTGTGAATTATTCACACAGCTGTAGAAATGATTCAGACTGACAGATTGATAGCTAGAACATGCCCATAAAAACAGGATATTCCACACTCTCTTATCCTGTGTGTTACACATTGTATGGTTTTCAGGGTAGAGTATCTAAAAGTCCATGCAAAGGAACAAATGCCAGCCAGCACAACGATCTGTTTTTCATACAAGCATCAAATTAAAGGATATGGCCCAACAGGAGCAATTGGCAGAAGAAATGGAAATTGAATTCTCTGTTAACTGCAGAGTAATCAACTAGATGTCTTATTATGGATTCTTTGGCTTCATTTTTTTATGAGTTGTGCATAAAAGTTCAGAGTTAGTTTTTTTCTGGTCAAGTAAAACATTTCCTAGTAATAAACAAACAAGCGGTCATAGGAAATGGGTCGTCATCTTTATTGCAATCCAGAGCAAACTTCTGATCATTGAATCAGTGTGAGAATATATGCTGTGAAGCTGTAGTGACAGGGACAGGGATATAATATGTTTTTCAAAATAACATGTTTTGGAAATGACTTCTCCTCGCTTCCTGTATGTATGAATTATCTTATTTCTGCACAATGCTTTACTTTTTTTTTCTGTTAAATTTATACCCTCAGTCCAATTTAACCTGATGGATCTGTGAATAGTTCCTTTTAACTTTCACCATGGGAAACTTACCTTTATCCAAAGGTAAAAGTATCTAAAGATAGTAGATAGTTTCTTTATCAGCACTTTAACAGCTTAGTGCCTGTAAATAAATGGAACATAGTCTTCAAAAAGATAGAAAGCAAGTCTTTTGTTCTTACTTCAATATGTAGCTGTTCCTTTTAAAATATCATAGCAGATACTCTCTGATTAAGTAATGCCTATCAAGTAAATGGAAATTTTATAGTACTTGAGTTTGGATAGTAAAGCTAAATTTATAGACACATGCACTGTATTTCAGCTGCACATTGTAATTGTTGCACATTATGTAATTGTTTATGCAAAGAAGCAGCATAAAATAATTGACCCTTATTTCACAGAATCACAGAATCTTCAAGGTTGGAAGGGACCTCTAGAGATCATCTAGTCCAACCTTCCCGCTCCAG
>JAUBOD010000445.1:9801329-9852941 GCA_032353885.1 Nothura maculosa
GAGAAAACAGGCCCAATTCACTCAGTCTCTCCTCATACGAGAGATGTTCCATTCCCTTAATCATCTTAGTTGCTCTCTGCTGGACCCTCTCTAGGAGCTCCACATCCCTATTTATTTATTTATTTTATACTATTCTGAATCCATCCTAGTAAGATTTAACATTTGACAACAAATCACAGGTTAATTTGACCTTATTTTTGGCAATAACTCCAGTCTATTAGATACTTGCAATGCAAATCGAGAAATGAGATCTAGTCTCACTCTCCAAAGAACAACCATGGTATTTTCTTCAGCCTCCACAGCCTTTGGGCTGGATTATTAGCACAGATGATTTTATTTACCTATAGGCAGCACCTAGAGGATATAATTTCTTTTCTAGATGTGGATGAAGAAATGGCCCCTACTCTGAAGATCTTGCGGTTTCTTACCATGATTCATAGGAATACAGTAGTTTCAGTAAATAACGAAGTGTTTGGAGCTCAAACCATACTTTTTGCAAAGAAATATAAGCAACAGACGTTACTTTGTTTACAGTTCACATGCCCAATCCAACAGTGATATAAGAATATTGACTAATTGCTCAGGAATCCTGGGATCTATAGGTGTCTGTTTATAAATTTAGTATTAGCATACAGCTTGATCCAGTATTTACAAGAATTGAAAGTACTAAGCTCATTCAAAAATTACTGTCCATAAATGAGAGAGGGAAGAGACAACCAAGATGCTGTTGATAATAGCCTAATGTTTGGATAATTTGTATGGGAAGCACTAAACTTGTGTTCCTTTCTCACACTCAGCAAGCTCAAATCTCTATCTTTCCCTTTATACACCATATTTTCTTTCAGAGTGTTATTCAAAAGAAGTTTTCTGGGAAATGGACACACCTGCGTCTCTTGTCCAAGCTCATTTGTTGTACGACAAAGAATACAAGAATCACAGAGCCAGAAGGGGGATGACAGGGGAAAAAGACTTGACTCATACTAGAATAAAAGAAGACTGCTTCTTTATTTTTCTGTAAGGGCTTTGGATAATATTCATAATCATGATTGGCTTGAAGAATGAGGATCTAGAGTCACATTCTGCCTACTCCACCTTGGGAATCAATTTCTGCAAAATTCAATGGCAAGAGAGAAATAAAGACTTGCAGGTCTTTTGGAGAGTAAGAACTGTGTCCCAAGAATGAGGAATTTACTTTCCTTGAAGTATTTTGGAGAGCTGTGCAGACACTGAATAATGTACCAGGCCGCGTGGGTGGGTGTGCATGTGCAGGCAGAACATCCCAATGCTGCTGCTGGTTCACAATGAAAATTCATTTCCAGACTTGTCTCTTCCACACAATCATTTTAACACATTCCTCCTAACCTGAACATGTTGAGCACAAAGGAACTTCATGCATCATGCTGTTTATCCTTGACCTTTGCTGTTGGGTTCAGGAAGGTACATGTCTTCCACTTTCTCTTGGAAAATTCTAATTAAAAGAGAAGGGAGAGATTTAAATGTGTGAAATTTTAATAGAGTTTCCCAGTGTAGCAATTGTACATTATGTCATCTTGGATAAATTTTGACTGAATTAGCTTTTGCAGAATGCCCACCAGACCTGCTTCCACAGGCTGTTTTGCCATCTGCACTATTAAAACATCTCCATTAAGAGTGCCTAGGGTTTAATCTTTCGCAGCTGATTACAAATTGTCCATAATGCACAGCCCGAAATAGATTACAGGAATTAATTTTTTTAAATTTAACTTGCAAATTCATTACATGAGAAACAAAAAGGTATTTCCAGATACAATAATTTTAATCTGGAAAGAATGCCTAATGGGGTGGTCATGACACTGATAATAAAGATCAGGCACTAATAAAATACATTGTCCTCATGGGTGTTCAGGAAAGTCTTAATGTGTTTATATGCAAGTTTGAGAAAAGCTCTTCTATTTCTCTGGAAGCCTGGTAGAAAATCCCACTGTATGGGTCACTGCCCCTTCCCTTGAGTTAATGATACACATATACAGACTAAATGAAAATGACCAACAAAACTCAATTGTACACCAAATTCTTCTAGATACTTGGAAGTGCTGTTTTCCTGTTTCTTCCTTTATAGTGGTCTTGTTATAAAATAATCTTCCTCATCTTTTTCTCTGAAAAAGGAAAAAAAATAAGGAAGAATCTACAAAATAAAACTGCCTAATGATCCAAACCTGGCAACTGAATCTATAGGCCCAAATCTTGCTCTGTGACTATCATATTCTCTCTGTTCAGACAAGTCAGTTATATCCCGTCCTGCACTCAGTTTCCTCCTCGGTTATCTTATCTCATGGAAGGTGCGGCCGTTGTCCTAAGGCAGAGGGTGATAAATAATCACACCTTGCTTGTTCCAGGTCAGCTTTGAATTATTTGGAAGACAGCAGGTTTCTAAGATGCTAATCTGTTTTTAAAACACTAATGGTGTCTGTTTTGGGGTCTCTCCTGTGACAGAAAAGGGCTAATACAGGAATTTGGCTCAGAATCTGAGTTGCTATAATAAGATTATTTTTTAGCTTGGTTCCATATTTATTTCAGAAGTAAGTGAGAGAAGGGTCTGGGGGAGACAACAAAGTAAAAGTCAAGAATAAATCAGTTTTCTTAAATGTCAGAGGTATATAACACCATAAAGAGAGTTGAAAGGCTTGGCTTGAACTGGTATTCCCATGGTTTCCAGGCTCATTTTGGCAAAGCTGAAACCTTAAACTCTATGAATCTCCCCTAGTTTGAACTCCTTGCCTTGTCAACCATGTGGTTTCCCCTGCAGTGCGATTTACATAGCGAGACCACTGCAAGCCTCGGTAGCCAGGAGCCTTAGCCTCCCACTAGGCTGCTGCAAAAGAAAATGGCTTTACAACAGGTTTTTAGAACTAAAATACTTCTACTGAATGCCTATAAATTGAAATTTTGGATGCATAAAATGCTCTATTTGAAACGTATTCCGTTTCTAGAACACTGAAGGAAAGGGCATTTTCTCATGAGTGCCCTAGCATTTACCTCATGTAGCTGTAATGCTGTGTGCAAGCTTCTTATGTGCTTTTTCTCCCCTCTATGTCCATGAAAGTGTCTCAAAAGCTATCTATCTCCTTTTTTTTTTTTTTTTTTCTCTAAGACAGGGGAAAATTCTATTTGGATTTTTAGGGCAAAGAGCACAATAGTAAAGCTGTTCTCTAAGGGGTAAAGAGAAATCAAACCCTATGCAGCACTGAAACATCAGGCTTGAAACATCTCTCAGAAGCTAGCTCTGAGGAAACCAGCTGCATTTCTCAAGCTACTAGATTCTCTGTCCTGGAGCTAGGACTCATTCTAGGCTCTTGGTTCTCCCAGATTTTTTTCAAAAGTCCAGACCCCTTGTTTTTAAATGTTTTTGCTAGGATCTAATAGCAGCAATGAGGAATGCTTGAAGATAGGTGTGCTCTTGTCTGTCCTCAGGTGGCTGTTGCTGTATTGCAATAGGTGCATTGATCAGCACGTCCCTGCTTACCTTATGCCTGCAAAGACACTGTGATAGTGCATTTCCTCTCTCCCTTGCACTTTGCACACCACATCGATCAAGAAGAAACAAGGGCTCCACAGCTCGAAGGGCAAAAGAAACTCTTTCAGCAAGAGAGGAATGACTCATCGGGGAAATGACATAGGGCGAATTCAAAGTGCACCTCTGCAGGAGAATGCAGACAGATAACTGCTCATGCAGAGGCGCTGGGTGGGGCTGCTCTTCACTCCCCCGCTCTGATGTTGCATCCAGCCTAAACACTCCAGCTGCTAATAATGTGCCCATATAAGGCATTGTATTGCAGAAGTCCAAATAAAGGTCTGCATCATGCGGCTGCCTTTCTTGCAATAAGACCCAAATATCAGGGGTGTAGGAAAGGGGAGGTGATTACCCACTACTAAACACACCTTAAAATAATTGGACTCCATCTTGTTTGCAATGACTTAATGAGCAGAGGAAGAAGCCAGTTCAGGCATACACACTTTTGCCAGGCAGGGTAATTCCTTTCAAACTGCCTCTGCCTCAGTTTTATTCCCCAATGTATGTAATCCACATGACACCGACAGTTGAGTTTCACAGTGCAAAGGGACCTCACAGTGAGAGCACGAGGGAAGGAGGACACTGTCAGTTGGGGCTCGGAGAACATGCTCCGGAGAACTGGTCTGTCTGGATTTCCTCTGCGCTTTCTGAGGAAAAAGCCCCTGAAAGATGTTAGTGCCATGACCATGACCAATATTTAGCCTGTAAATAGGAGAAAGCTAAAAGAATGAAAACAAGCAAGTGGGCGCCACAACACACTGATTCACACTTATAAAAAATCTGTAGTGACTCTAGTGAATCCAGCAGCAGCCACAGGGATTTTCCAAGTGTTCTCTTAAGGGAACAGAAGCAAAGCCCTTTGCTGGAGTGATTGCCTGGACATGCCTCAGAGCTGGGCCTTTCCCGAAGCTGCTGACAGCCCTCTAATCCTGGCGTCCACCTGCTCTGACATATCATGGCTCACAGCTAGTCAAGAATCTATCTTTAGCCTCCCAGCAGTGGGACATCTTAGGCAAAAGAGGATTAAGGAGGCCAGTGCAGCTCGAAGTGCAGCCTGCAGCTCGCCACAAACGAGCTATCAGCACAAAGCTCTCTGTATTGGCAGGAGCATAAACCATGATGGCTGCTTTACACTGTTGCTGATTAAGGCATGGTTTCTGTTAAGGCATGAAGGAAAACTGTTTCTTGCTAAACAGCAGTGTTCTTAGCAATAAAATTTCATTGTGATGTGTATAATTTAGCATTTGTTTGAACAAGAGGAACTGAACCTCGTAAAGGAACTTGAAGGAAAAGATGATTTGACTGGAGTAAATGTGCTGTACACAACTACTCTGAAGTCGGAGATCTTAGCTGGCTGAATCAAAGATTAGGCAGGGGAAGGGCTTAATACTGATTTTGTGTGTTACTTTTATTTCAGGTTTTATTAAATTTTATTTCAGTAATTCACAGCATTTTACTTCTTTAGATGTTCTTGTACAGTTTCTCCATTTTAAGTCTTATCTTCAAGTTTTGTTTTGGGTTTTTTAAGACTTGGAGAGGTGTTGTGATTTAGAAATTAATTACGTGAATCCTAAAGTGCAGGTGTTTTAATCAGAAGGGCTGCTGTGAGAGGTACACTGCTCACAGGCAAGCAACTTTGTGTCTTGAAGGCTGTAAACGGTTCTCTTCTCTTCAGAGATGTTCTTCCCCTTCTGGAAATGAGGTGTCCTCGCCCTGAACTTGGGTTTGGCAGACTATTTCCATGCACCTGGGCTCTCTGCCAGAGAAGCATGAAGACAAGGGGTGGGACGAGGGAAGGAACAGACTAGCCTGAGGGAGAGGTTAGCAGGCTGTGGCCAAGGGTTACTGAAACTCGAAGTATAAAACACTCACTGAAGCTTAATTAATACTTAGTCTTAGAAGAATGAAGAATGATTTAGGGGGCGATTCTTCCTACTCCTAATAGTGTTCAGGTGGAAATATGCTGGACTTGACTTCTAACTCCTGAACAGAGCACAACTCCTCTGACAGCAACTGCAGTCTTGTATATTTGTAGTCGTAGAACAGGATTCAGTGTGGTTATTTCCTCTTTCTCAAAATTGCAAGATAAAATTTATTTAATGTGACATTATTAATGGAACTTAATCAGGCAAGTTTGAGGTTATTTTTTTCTTTGTAAGCTTGAAGCAAATCCATTTATCTTATTTGGAACTATCAGGTAAAAGAGAAGATGTTTATGTGCTGAGAAACTTTCACACCTGTGGGAACCTGGCCCATAACTCAAACTCAGGATTTTAAACAGACACTTTGTAAAGAGGAGGCAGCTCCTCTTTGAAGAGAGGACAGATGGAAATAATGGATACTTGTCTATTTAAAATAAACATTATCTGCTAATGTGAAATACAGTGCTTACTAGGTTTCTTTAAGGAGTTACCAAAAGTCTTTTGTTATGAATAAGGAAAACAGCCAAAGGTATTGTAACTAACCCTTTCAGTATACATACTTTAACTTATGTTTAACTTATGTTTAACTTGAATTTGAATCCTTTATTAGCCTCCTTTAATCTGTGGCTTCCACTCCCAGTAGAAAATAGTTCATTCATGAAGAAAAAATTGGCCTTTCTACTTAGGTGGATGGGTTAAACTGTGAGGCTCACATTACCATGGAAGATAGATGAGATTGCTGAATTTTCCCTTCTGGCTGTAAAATCTGGAAATTGTGAGATGGTTTATTTACTATCTCAAATCCTGTCAAAGCGATCTTGATTTTTAAGAGTAAGTGCTCCAAGCTGTGCACAGTTGGTAATCCTATGTGCAGCTCTCGGTGTTGTGGATGTAAGCCATGTAATTACATATGCACTTGTCCCCTAGCTACACGGAAACAGTCATGACACTAGTGAGAATGATTTTAACTGAAATAAACCTTGCCTTTGGAGCAACCCAGACTGCAGGCGGCCATGGAGTTATCTGTGCCTGGAGGAGGCGAGGGCAGGAAAATGGGGCGTGACACCAACTGCTTGGCTCCATTGTGTAAATGCTATTGCCCAACCCTCATGAATAAGTCATGATGTGCATGATTCAAAGTTAATAAAAATTTTAGTTGTTACTCGAAGCAGCAGATTTTGTCTTCTGAGACCTTAGGGATAAGGTATATTCCAGAGTAAATAGTTTGTACAGCAGTCCTGCTTCCATGTATTGTTCAGCTCTATCTCAACGCATGCTGGAAGACTTTTCAGAATTGCCTGATCTGTTAATTGCTGTAATTGTCAATCTGACAGAGCAGCTCCTCCTCCCCTGAGAATGAAAATGTTGTTACTCTGCAGCAGGCAGTCACTATTTAGGGAAGTATAGAGGGCCCTGGAGATCTGGAATACATTTAGCAAGACATAGTTTATCAACTTGTGCAAGATTTTCTTGTGTATGGTGGTATATTGATTCAGTCTCTTGAATTAAGGACAAACACTGTTGGCTTAGTAATAATTTTCTTAATTTATGATGACCTTTCTGAAGTCGTGGATACAGGATGGCAGTAATATTCTTCATAGCCGTATAAACACTTTTTTTCTAATACTAAAGTGCCTGCCCAGTTCCTCAGACTTTTTGTAAGTGTATGCCAAATTAAAGCAGAAGGTCTGTGCCAACGGATATTGACTTTATGATCATGTCTCTTTTATACCTGCAATTATATGAAAAGAAAGATGTAATTACATGTAACAGTTGGTCTGCATTCAAGAAAATGGGTATTCTTTTCAATTCTCTCTCTCTCTCTCTAACATGCCACTTTTTACCTTTGATAGCCATCTTGTGAAACCTCGTGTATATGACTTGAAGAACAAAACTCAAATTCTCCTTTCAAAGCCGTTCACCCATAGAGACATTAAAAGTGATGCTACTAATTTGATTGCCAAACAAAAAAGCAACAAATGAGTATCTTGTTCTTTGATCATATTTACAAAATCTTTTTCTCTACCAAAAAGAGAAAACAAAGCTGACTATCCATCAAAATCTATCTTAAAAATAAGTTTTTAAAACTTGTAGAGAAATTAACTGTGAAAATTGCGGCTGTTACCTACAAATAAGCAGTAAGGTGGTTTTCTAAAGTGATAGTTCCCTATTAAAGCAGTAAATAGCTTTAAACAGACAGTTTGGGATGGAGAATATGTCCATAATTCTTGAGACCTCAGACAAAACCAGAGTAATTAGTATATTAACCTCTAGCCTTCCGGGAACAAATGTGGAAAGAGTTAGTTTGCAGCTTCAAAGCTGCTTTTTTTCTTGATATATTCATGGGTGGCTGGTGTTGAAAATTATGTGTATGTACAAACTACATTAAAATTGAAAGATTTCTTTGTTTTTAATAAAATCCCTCCATATTCATAAAAAAGATTTTGTTTCCTCATAGAAATGTTAACGCCACTGAACAAAATATATAAGCATGAATATTAAATGCTGTGGGAAATGCTGGTCAAAACAAACAGATGACTTCTCATTTTCTGGCCTTTATAAAATTAATCCATACTTTAAGAGCTATATACAAGGGAAATACATCTAAAATAATGTATTTTTCTATATTTCAAATAAACTATTATTGTTTGTGTGTGAATACATACATGCACACAAAAATACATTTATAGATATATGGTATATCTATTTGTGCACATGTTCCTGAGTTGATTATATAAAATATAACAGAAAATAAGAGAAAAAAATCTCAGTATCTGAAAAATATGATTGTTGCTAATAGAATTGTTTTCCATTACATTAGTTAAGAACGTAGTCTGTACAGTTAATTAAGACAAACATTCAGGAATTTTCCTGCATTCGAGAAGACACTTAATCACACACTTTATTTACATCAAGGTTAATGTAAAAAAGCTACTGAACTGGAATTGATCAGAATATGTCTTTTGTGTAATAAGATAGAGTTGAAAATCAAAATGTAAAGAAAAGAATAAGTTGATCTTTTACTGTTTTCCTTAAAGTGCTGAATTTGGAGTTTAGGCATTTTGTCAGCAAAAGCTAAAGTTCAGTGGAGAACAGTCTAGAACAAATAGCAGGAGGTGTTGTGGAGCACAAAGCTGGAATCCCTCTGGTTTATTTCCATATAGCATATTACACAAAGACATGGCATCAGATTTTGAAAAAGATACTGTCCTTGTAAAGTCACTGTAGTTAGCTGTGCTGAACTTTTTTAAGGTTCAGGACTTACTCTGAAAGTAGATGATAGAAACATGTGCTTGGATTCATAAGAATCTTTGTTTCAAAGTAACTGTATTTGTATCTATATCATATTTATATCAACATCTACCTACATGTAGTAGCTCAATTTAATACTTTGCTATACTGAACTTTACCAGGGCGTCAAAAATACGTGTAATAGAAAAATGTCTTTGTTTTAAGTATATTTTGAATTACCACTAAGATTAAACTATAAAATAAAAGAAAATAAACATTGGATATTTGAAACACATTAATCATCAGTATTCCCATCAGGAAGAGATCTGATAGAAGATTGACTTGCTTGCATATTTTCTTTTTCGTGTTTGCTGTTTGAAATGTTGAATCAAAGTTCTTTAACTGACTAATGTGACACCTGTGAGCATCAGAATGTGACTGACACACAATTTCATTTGCCTTAACTGAGTGCAAATCTTCCATGCGTCCACTGTACTTAATGGAGAGAGCTGGGCTCTCTAAACTTGCAATTCAACTTAAAGGTGGATTGCAGCCAGAATTTGGCTATCATTTTCTCCAGATTACAAGAGCTGCTTGGTGGTAATAATTTCTAATTTAAATTTCTCCTTTAAATACATAAAACATAGTTTCATAAATTCCAGTAAGTTAGAGTTCTGAGCTATGGCAGGATATGTATTGTCTTTTACTTTGAATTTACAGTTGGCAGAAGCACAAATGAAGTCTAAAATCTGGTCGTTTCCAATTTATATGAAAGGTCTTTTAATTCCAATTTACGTGAAAAGTCTTTAATTCAGAAATACCTTCTTGTTATTGGAAGTAAAGGAAGTTTATTTCTTTATTAGCAAAATCTGTATCATTTTCCCTCAAATCTTTGAACAAGTAGCAGTAGCTTATGTACAGTAAAGATATCTACAATTATCTACTGTCAAAGAAAATTATCCTTTTAAAATATTAAAACAAACAAATAAGCTCTTTCTTGACAAAACTACCAGAAAAGCCTTGCTGGAAACTGATTCATGATATGACCAGTGGTTTATTTTTGATACCTTCCTCTTTTATGCTGTTGTATATATATTCAAGTTATGGCACTTGATATTAAATTGCACATAGTATGAAACACACGTCTCTGTGGGTTATAATGATCTGTCGCTGCATTGCCCGAGCTGAAGTAAACACCATACATGTGGTACTCATTTCACATAAATTTCAGTTTCTGATCGGTGGTTACTGTCACTCGTTCAAGATAACAAACACAAAATTATGGGAGAGCAATGTGGTGCAAAGTAGCCTGGAAGTTATCCACAGAGCACGTCTTTTATATCTCAAGTTGTAATCCAGCTCACAAGAATGCCTTTCATGTATGAAGAAAGAGGTTATTATCCTATCAGTATACAATCTGTTAATAACAAACATCAGGGGAGAGCAATTCATTTGCCCTGACAGCTTTGTTGAACAGGCTTAGAAATTGTTCTGAATAGTGGAATACATTAAGAAAATGATGTTATTTATGGCAGAAGACAGGAAAGGGAGCTTTCCTTCTGGAATTTAGGAAACTTCAGCCAGCCAAAACATATGAATATTTCCAAAATATGTTTGCAAGATTAATGAAAGGCAGACCTCCATTTAAAGGTGAAGGCCATGTCACTTAGCCTGTGACACAGTTTTCAAGGAGCAAATATTGAAAACCTATCAGTTTTACTCCCATATATTCAAAGTAACTTTTTGGGTGCAAAAATGCAGGCAGATCTGAGTTCTTACAAAAAAACACCCATTTTATTGCTCTGACCTCTGCCTTAGTTTTGCTTAAGTATTGTTAACCTGAATAACTCATTTTATTCAGCTAGCACGTCTGGCTGCTCTGGCCTGACTTGGTCCTTAGCCTTTGGCAAGAAACATTGTGGAACAGGATATGCAGGTAACTTGCTTGTGCCTACCTGGTGGTCTAGAGCATGGTCTGATGCTTTAATAAGCCACCAGACTTACTTTATGCTGACTCTGTGTACTCAAGCAGTCCTACAGCTTATTTTCTTATATCCTCTTATGTTGAAGAATCTTTTTTTAAATGATAGTCATTCTTAGTGATTATGACTGTGGTATTATCAACGATTTCACTGAGAGCAAATAAGAAAACTGAAAAGAGAAAAATGATAGTACTTATTATAATTTCATGCCTTAAGAAATGTTTGCTCAAGCAAGGGGATGTATTTATACAACTCAGAAGTTTTGGTTCTCTGATTGCATGCATTTTATACGGTGACTTTTCTAAATAATGGTTGTTTTACAGTACATTGTTACTAATTGTACCACAAAAGAGTCCAGCAAAGAATATTGTGTGCTTTTCAGGCAAGTAAAAGGAGATTCTCCCTGTTTAAGAGATTAGTATTTACTTCATAAACGATACCCATTGGGCCAGAGCTAAAACGTTTCTTCCTCCTCCTCTATCTGTGCTCAATCTGAGAATAAAATCCAGGTTTCTTCTCAGTCTGGTGCCTCTATTACTGTCAGTGAAGCAGCCATGAAGGATGCAGGGGGAGCATGCGTATGAGGCCTATAGAGGGATGCCAGGATCCAGCAGCAGAGGAGTTGATTGCCTGGACAGGACCTAGGCCAGCCACACTAGGCCTCTGGGCTCCAACTGCTGCTTGGGTAATCCCTGTATCAAAGGTGATGACCACAATATAGGCTTTAAAACTGGGCAAGCACTTCAAATACCATCACTAAGACTCCACTTACAGAGTATGATTTTTCTTGATTCCCTACATTGTTCTTTCCCTGGCCTTTCTTGAATTTTGGAATGAATTTTTATTTTTATACTAGAAATGTGTACATCTCACCTGTTATTTTACAAGCATGAAATAGTAACACCTGCAACAAACCTTTAGTGAATTGGGGCCTAACCAAGTTCATTATTTCTTCAGTATTATATTGTAAAATACATTTATAAATTCTACGTTTGTTACTTATATTTCACAAGCACATGCCATATTTTCAAGGAAATAAGTGAGAAAGTAAAAAAAAAATCCAGCAATAACAGTTTAACCTTTCAATTTAAGAAGCACAAGCTACTGTCCTTAACAGAAAAGAGAATTCAGCAATCCAATTAAAGTATTATTGATCTGATATAGTTATTATGCAGGGAACAGATTGACTATAGTCTATTTTCATTATAATTATTTATTCACATATTGTGGTTTTATATTTATATATATATATGAACTTTTAATGAACATGTCATCTCATGAGAAAGGGCATAACTTGTAGGCTGAAGTCCATAGTTATTGTTTAAAAAGACAGCTACAAACAGCAAATCAGCATATTCAGTTGTTAAGGGCAAGCATTTACCATAAGCAGAAAACATTCTTCTCCACAAGACTAACAGTAGAAACCCACGGTGGGGCAAATCACTGCAAAGACCCAGAGATTGTATCATTCATTTTCATGAAGTTCATAGGCCTCAGAAAACATAATAAAGTTAATCACTATATGATGCATCAGTCAGGAGATGATTTAATCATGTATTGCATGACTAACCTTCAGCCTCCTCAAAAGTAATCTGGAAATCCTTGGTAAAGAGAAAGATACCCCTGGAGTAATGGCCAAGCAGGTATGCACTAACTCATAAAAACTGAGTTAGTTGGGAAACTCCATTTTGTGTTTCTTCTTGTAGCTGATCGAATAGATGGGGAGGAGCAGAAAGTGAATATAAAGATTAATGTTTTCCTATCCCAGTGGCATTTTTTGTTATCAGTCTTGTATCTTCAGTATTAACAATACAATAATATTACACACATGGAGTCCTTATGGTCCAAGTTTCTATCAAGTCTCCCACACATGCTATAGGAAAATCCACATGTGCATTCACAAACTCATATTTGCATTATAATCCATAAATATTAGAAGTTCTTCTCATTGCAATTAAATTAATTTCAGGGAAGCTTTATTCACATGTGTGTTACTTTTGTAAGACAGAGTATGTAATCAATTCTCTGATTCAAATGCAGAAGGAAAAGAGGAAAAAACAATTCTTTAAATTCACACTGAAACAGATGGGTGGAGTTCAGCTGACATCCCACATTAACACAAAAATCAAATATGCTTTTAAAAGAACCTCTCTATTTTTACCCAACTCACTGAGATTATAATATACTTGTTTGGTTGGACATGATTCCAGCCCTTACTCACTGTAGCAAATATTTGCTGCTTACTGCCATCTTAGTGCTATGGAGATCTGCCACATAATCCACTCATATTTTCAACCCTGGGATTTTTACTGCAAACCAGCATTCTTTTTTAACTTATATATAAATTGGAAGCTCTAAGTGTGGCATTCACTGAACATAAAGGTCTGTGGAAGTTGAAAAAAAACATTTGGAAAGTGAGTGGACAATACAATTTTCATCCAGAAGGACTAGTATTAGCAACATTAAATGCCATTTAATTCATGGCATTTAATTCAAGAAGCTGCATAGGGTGTCCAAAGTGGAAGAGTCATTCAGACAGCTACCAAGCTTTTCCCATTTTCAGACAAAGTGTATTTATGTTCTCTATGTGCTGCAGAGAGAAGCTAATCTCCCTTCGAGAACAGATAAAAGTTATTACCCCAGGTATAAACTAGGAGAACTTGAGAGATTATGCCTTGCTCAGAGCCTCACAGTGACTCAGGCATGGAGCTGGATTAAAAACAGCTCTTGACCATTAGTATGTTTCATCAGATTTTATGTCTGGAAACTTGTTTTGTTCTTTTAAACACAGTCAGAGAAAAAAAAAAAGCAGTAAAAATATTCAGAGTAGAAATATTCAGAATAGATGTTTTTTCCAGATAGCTATTCACATTCGGGAGAGGCAGGCAGCTGTATGCACACACATGTACAGACACACAACCCCACGCCCACTATATTAAATTGTTTTGGAATGTGCTAATAGTGTCTTGCCTTCTCTCTGATGGGTTTCATCTGAGGAGATACTAAAGAGCTCCATGAGGTGATGAATGTATGGAGCTCTGCTGAAAAGTGGTGGGATAGAAAGCAGCAAGCAGCAACCATTATCCCATATTCCTATATATCATTGTAAAGGGAGGATGTTATTAAAAACAACAACAACAAAGAACATAAATCTTTGTGTTTAAAAATTGTATGAGTTTGTTCCAGAAGGTTCTCTAAGTGCCTAGAAAGGGTACAATAGCTTTTCTTTTTCTCTCAACATTTCATAGGGAAGCTAGGATCTTTCACCTTACTAAGACTGGAGAGATGAATGTGGAGTTGCAAGAAAAGGGCCTTGAACCTACTTTATAAGTCATCAGGAAATATCAGCGGTTAAGAAACATTATGATATTGTTTTTCTTTGCAGTAAATTGTGGAGGTCTTGTTCAGTATTTCTCTTGTCCTGTGCTGATTGAGATCTGTAATGGCTCTAAGAGCTTAGAATAAACTTAACAGTGACATCAGGAATTATCCTTTCTGGCATGATGCCCATCATTTTACTTTGATTGCTCTTTTTATTCTATACTATAGATAAGGAAGAAGTATTTTTTATTATTATTAAAGCAATTATCATTCAGCTATAACTTAATCTTTATACAGAAGTTCAAATGATAGTGAGCATTTGTGAATGTGTCCCAAATGAAAATTGATTAAAGACCAGTGCTGGATGAATGTTAAGAATTCAGCTTGATGAAAGTTGACATCCACTTTGTTCCTTTTCCCCAAAATCTTTGTGCAGATAGATTTAATTTCCAAATATGCGTAAAGATGGATAGCTGAGCTAGGTTTCTTCTTTTCAGAGGTTATAGAGAAAGCCAAAGAAGTAACTACATAGCACAAAGAGTGAAAAAGCTATAAACATACATCCTCATTCTGATAAATAATACATAAAAAATGAGAGCATAAACTGTAATGTGCTGCACCGTATCTGAATACTATAGAAAAAATATTTGTTTTGCATTTTTAATTTATTCCTTATGAAATGATTTAAAACTAAGAATATATTAGTTAAAATAATTCTTTTAAATCAATATAATCAAGTGAGATAGTTGCAGTGATTTGAACAGTTTTATCTCAGTGATCTGTAACTTTTATGCAATGCCATTCGTACACTAGATGTCTGACCTTCATCATTTGAAGTGAGGCAGTAACACAGAATATTTTCAAAGTGAAAATACATGAATATGTCTTTAAATATGTTTCCTGACATCATTTTTTATCTTTTAAGATCTTTGGCTAGAGCTGAAAATGGACTGCTTTTTTTTTTTTTTTCAATAGCAGGCCAGCTTTAAAAGTCTCTAACACTTGTTATGTGATTTCAAGATAGCAAACAAAGTATTTCTGATTTCCTTGCTTTTGTGGCTATTGTTAGTGGATGATGCTTAGCCTATACTAGACTTGTACTAGAGTTACATGTTCCAATAAGGAGGAGGATCTTTTTTTTAAAAAAGTCAGATGAGGATTCCATTTTAAAGTGAAAAAGATATGTGTTTTTAACTGGAATGGGAAGTGTCAGAAAACTGTGATGAAGACAGTTCTCACAAGACAACATCCTGGCAACAATGAACACCATGAACTCTTTTTGCTCCCCTTAAATTAAATGTGTCTGGATTTTAATATAACTTTTAATATAACTTTAATATAACTTTTAATATAACACACAGCTATAAAATAATAGAGCTGGTAGCAGTACTTACATTTTCCTTACTCTGTACTGTTCTAATGTTATTGTCTGCAAGGGTTTTGTGTCACAGAATTGATGTTTGACTTTTGTATTTCTGGACTTGATTCAGCATGTTACAAACACACGTAAACTGTATCCTCTAACAGAGACTATATCTTTGTGTCTTAGGTTCATCTATTGTTTCTCTGTATGGTAGATAAATCATTGAGACTGGAATCTCTGAATTTATATGTGTGTGTGTTGTTTGGATTGATGGGTGTAGATATTTTTTGTTTTCATGCTTTTAAGACTATTTTTAGAAAAATAAAGATATTCAATCTAACAGAAGAGGTAGTTCAGATCATATTTGCAGTTCAGCAGCTGAGTGACCCAGATAGCTGAATTCTCCAGCAATAAGCTAAACTTCAAAGTTTGTTAGGGTTCAGCAGAAAGTATCCATATGTATTTTATACATGCTGTTTTGCTATATTTAAGATATTACCATGCCAAATCCACCTTGAGATGTCTTAACATGCCGGGGTTTTCCAGTGAGCCTTAGGATATCGGGAATAGTTGCTTGTTTTCCTCAGTTTCTTTGAAAATACTCATTTTATTTAAGCTAGCTTCAGAAGACTTTTTTTTCTTCTTAGAAGACCCATGAATATGGACTTATTATGTTAAATGCTTTAAAAACAAACAAAACTTACAATATTTGTTAGAAATCTAAAATAGGTTAAAAACTTCAAGTCCCTATTTGTGCATAGTGTTCTGAATTATGTGTAAAGCATGAACATGTTAAAATATATCAGCTGTTAATGCAACTACTAACATAAAAATATTTCATCTTATTTATATTTGGGTGATTATATTCTACAAAGATAATTATTCGTGTTATAACAATAGTGATTAAATATGTTTGAGTAACATCTAGCTTATATTAAAGGAGATTGCAGAAGCATAAAAATGCAGATTTTACTTTTGAAATCTTAATTTTTCCATGATACCCATAAAAATTTAGGAAATAAATAGAGCTTAAAATTTCCTTTGCATATTTTTTTTTCCATTTATGCCACCAACAGGAGTTGGTGAATTGGCAGAACACTCCCCACAGGTAGTCAGCATCCTACAACAAAGCCCACTAGATATTTTGGTGGTAAAATGGTTTGCTCTTTGATTCAAAGATCACACTCCAAATGCATTAGCTGAAAAAGCTCTTTATATATTATATAATTGCCTTTTATATATTTTTGTCATTGTTTCCAGTAGCACCAGCAGCTGCCTTCAGGCACTGTACAAATAAAACATATGCATAATACTTGCCCCAAGGAAGCTGCTATATATAACAGCTAATTAGGTTTAACATAGATGTAGGTGTGATTTTTGTTTCCTTGTTTTTTGCTTTTTTTTTATTCTGGTTGAGGCAGTATTTTTGGTACACAGCTATTAAAACTCCTAAGGATAGAAAAAAGTGGCATTAATTTGCCTCTACTTTAGTTGACTACATTGTTGTGTCTATAGATGTGTGCAGTCATTTATGGCTGCTGCCACCCACCATTCCAGCTACCCTCCTCCCTCTGAAGTTAATCACCCTTTTCTTAAAAAATAAATCTCTTCAACCTAACCACAATAGCAAACCTGCCAGCTCTTTTGGTTCACCATGAATAAAATACATGGAATACCCCATAAGCAAATCTTTTGTTTAAAATGAGCATTATTTAAAATTAGTTAAAACTGAAGTTTCCAGTTGTTGGGCTATATTCTTTTAATTGTGCTTCTATGACAGCATTAACAGAAGTTGAGTTTGTAGAGTTCATGGCAAGTCAAGATCATGAAGCACTGCAGAACAAATTTGCTAATCTGCTCTGGAATGTTGCCTCATCCCATCTGAAAAATCTGTATTTGTGGTCAAGATGTAACAGAGAGAACTACTATTACTCTCACACTCTCTGAAGGTATTTTAGATATCTGTTGTGCTTGGTTTGACATTTATCAATCATCACTGCATTTAAGTATCAGTTTTATAAATGTACATTTTGATATGTCATCTAGACACTGCAGGTTTTCTTTTCTACCTTATCCACTCAGGAAATCAAAGAAATCACCATATCAGATTTTTTTTCCCTTCAGGGCTAGGTTTTTTTCACTTTAAAACTGGGAATCAAGAGAATAGGAGCTAGAGCCAAATTTGTATTTGGACTGCTTTTAATCTTGGAACAAGTTAACATGTAGGCTTTCATATTTATGAAAGAGGTAAAAAAGTGGACAAGGGAAGGAATAGGAAGAAGACAAACAACCCTTATAATTGCAGTGTAAATATATATATGCAAACTGAGAGCTGTTTGCAGAGATTAGGTGACATTGGCCTTTTTCACAAAACTGGAAAAAATATGTTTCATAGTGTTTATGCAAGCTGAAATGTTTTGCACTAAATAGCACAAACTTGTCATTTGGTGTACACATCTTAATGGAACCAGCATCTAATTATTTCCTCCAGTAACTTGTTTTCAATAATGAATGTGGGCTATAGTCACTGACAGTACAGTCACTATATTGACAGAGGTTTAGCATAATTTATAATAGAGATGCACACATGAGCAAATAGGCACATTCACACTGTGTTAAAAGGTGATTAGCAATGTCACAAAGTCAAGGAATCAAAAATAAGCAAAGGCATTTTAAATTCTCCCTGCCTAGGCACATCCATTATGCACAGGGCCAAACTTTCTTGCTCTGTCTATCCTGGAAACTTATCTTTGGCAGCATGAAAAGTAGCTGTTGCTACAAAGTATCTGCTAAACACATGAAAACTATGGTCTATCCAAATCTTAAAAACTGAATACAAGGCAAATGGGCCAAAGGTGAAAGTTGTATTCATGAAACAAAACTCATTTTGAGTTCACTGAAAAACTAACATCCACGTATTTCTATAATTTAAAGATTTAAAACTCCTGATTGGTTGTTTAATTCAAAAAGGAGAAATTATTATTATGCATTAGAAAACTAAATATCTTTTGTCAAGAACAGGATTATATTCTTCACTTTCAGATCCAAACCCAGAATTCAAAATTTGAACTGGATCTAGACTACTTTAAAAAGCAGCAAACTGAATTGAAAGTAATCTCTGCATGTACTGCCCATTATAATACTCTTTTTGAGTCTTTCAGTAGTCTCTTGTAGAGTGAATGAGAAGTACGACTGCATTCCTTCATCTTATACCCACAGAGAGGAAGGAGTAGAAAGTACAAGGAAAGAGTAGCTGTCGTTTCTGTAGTTTGGCAGTGCTACTGCATTACCACAGGTGAGATGTTCTCTATGGAGCAGGAGCATCTTTCACTTTGAGGAGAATATTTTAACTAGTAGGATTCCAGGGCTAGTTTTTGAATAAGATTATTCTGCATATAGTCTTGTAAGACCAAGTACCATGGAGCTGCCCTGCATTTCATTTCAGTAGACTGTTGTGTGAGATACGGAGAAAGAGCTTTGAAGAAGACACTATGATGGCTTTGGATTTTTCAAAAGGGAATGGAAATAATGGCCTTGGGTATTTCTATTTAAATTTCAGGAGAGTTCAATTCTTTCCTTCCTTCTTTCCTTCGTTCTTAATTCATTGTTTTTTTTTTACTTTTGGGGCCTGTCTGTTAGCGTGCTCGAGCAGCTGCCCAGTTTGATGGAGCAATTCCGTCATGCAGCTCTGGCTGGTGATGGCACCAGGCCAGTTACTCACTTGAGCCAAGAACTACCAAGCTCTTGTGGTGCCCAATGGTCAGTACCAGGGTGAGAGCCTGTACCATGTCACTGCAAGACTTGCAGTTACCTCCCTGGGCAGCATCTCTCTCTCCTATGAATGAGATAACAAAATGCAGCCGTTACTGTTAACTCACTCTGTCTTAACTCAGCATAGAATAGTACCAGGAAAAAAATCCTACTATGATTAGTATTAAGACCTTTAAAATTGCAGTAATATTGCCTACCATATTACTTGCTTGTACCTATGGTAGATACTTACAGTATCTGATATATGCTGGATTGGTGCAGTTCTTTCCCTTTCCCAAGGAATTTCAGTCTCCTGAGCTACTAGTCACATTTCAAGTCTTTCTCAAACATTTTTTGCTATAAGGAATTTAGTCTTTTTTCATACACAAATCCTGCTGGTGTCTTATTGGTAAAATTCAGGAGCAGGATTACACCACATGAAATGAATACCATTATGTTTAATGTTTTTCATTATTAATATTTAATTAGTAATTAATATTTTATATCAATATTTAATATTTTATGAACTGTAACTTTCACCAATGCCAATAATAACATGACTGTAAGAGGAGAAGGCAATGCATTTTAGGTGTTATTAACCTCCCCCTCTTTATCTAAATGTAAATAGTTTTGATTCACATAATGAGCTTTAAAGGGATCCTCTCCTAGCAAGTGTAATAGTAAACTGGATGATGTAAAAAAAAAAGAGAGAGGGAAAAAGAAGCAAAACCTTTCCAGTGTGTTATTTAAGTTGATGAGAACTTCTAACAGCTTCTTCTCTTTGACGGACCCGATTACTTCAGGGAAGGCACTCAAAAAAGGAAATTTTGGGAGTGGATAATCCTGCGCTCAGAGGGAGAGAAGGGAGCAGTGTCTCTCCAAAGAGCTCTTTTGCTGTCTGCAAGGCATATGAGTAAACACAACAGCAGTCACCCAGCTCGTGGGAAAGAAAACACAAAATGTTTGAAACCTGGCGCTTGGCCGGGCAAGCTGCACGGATTGCACCGGAGGTTCAGGATGCAGGGGTCGGGAAGCTGGACATGTGGAGCCCCCCCACACCAGGAGGAGTCAGCCCTGCAGGAGAAAGGCAAATAAATTCAAAGCAGTTGTTTTGATTCTTCACTTCCTAGGGGTTGTCGTCCCGGTAACTCAGTTATATAGCAGGGGCAGTTATATTCTGCATTCTAGTTCTATTTCTTTAACATTTATTATATAATTATCTTTGCAAGGTGTTCTTGCTATGGTGTCATATGCTTTCTCCATTAAGAAACCTAGCAATCGAGATTTATGTCAGCATTTAATATTCAGATTTTAAAAAAGATATTATTGCAAATTTTCTACAGAATCTCAGCAAATGAACACTGCATTCCAAAGCAAGGCTTTGTTCTTTGGCAATGATGTCCTACACATAGTCAAGAAGGATTGTAGATGAATGTTAAAAGATAAATAGTATGGACCAAACTTTTCAGTCACTTTTCAATCACTATTCAAGCAGAATATTTAGACAGGATCCACAAATGCAGTTTCAAATGTCATTTTTAGTTTATAACAAAAGATTTTAATATGTGATTTCAGCAGTTTGCTGAGGAGGGTGAGGGCTGTTTCGTAAATGAGAACGCAGAAGCATGCAAACACATGTACACACACACATGCAGAAACCCCTGAAAACAAAATCAGATCTTACACATACAGCTAAAATGGCAAACATCTGAACTTTGATATGGCTGTATCAACAATCCTCTGCTTCCTTTGATATGACCTCAGAGTACTCAACAGGAGGAGAAATGTGTAAGTATGTGGTGAAATGGCCACAAGCAGCATCTCTTTACAGAATGGGCAAAACTGTAGGGAGGATTCTTAGGGTAGTAACTGAGTCAGTATCTGAATTAAAATGTTGCCCTTCAAGCAAGATCACCATCAGCATCTTTAAAATCAGTCTTCCATTTAAAATATAGTGTTTGAAGGAAGAAGGCATTAAAGGTTGACACCATTTGAGGGGTCTGTAGGCATTTGACTTTGTGCTTTAAATACCTTCCTGATAATGCTCATGCTGTGACACACAGTTATACCCACATTATCACATTGCAGAAGAATGTTGAAGGATTTTTAAAATTATTTCTCAATTGAATAGGTATTTGCACAATGAAATTGTAGAGTTTTATGCAAACGTATTCTACCTACCTACACAAAAATTTGAATTAAAATGGCTGGAAATCCAGACAGGCTATTTACAAAATATCAGGCTCATTAGATCTACTCAGATCAAACACTTCTCTTAAACTAAGCATTCAACAAAGACAACAAGAAGTGAAAAAAATTATAATAAGCTTTCAAAGCACAACCCTGCAGTTATCAAAAGTGACATTACCTGTACAGTAATTAATGTACATAATTTATTCAAAACAGTTCAAGATTTGCAAATCGGCATAGTGTCTGACTTAAACTGGAACCCCAGAGGCAAAATGAAATAATCACAGGCTAAGAAAAAATAATAGCTATACATGGAAATATTAAATATTAAATATTAAAACCCTCCTAGATAATATGCATGACATGTTCCAGTAGGAGATTAGAGTTCAGTCTTCTTACTGTTTTCTCCAGACAGTACTAATTTGTTTCCAATTAGTGGAAAATGTAGGGCAACTGACTTAAAAGACTAAAGTGGTCACAGGAATATTGTCTCTACTTGTGATCTTGCCACTGAAATCTGTTCTCTCTTGTGTTGTCCCTTGTCCTGAAAATATGTACCTAGTCAGTTTTCTGCTTGCAATGTGCACCGTGCCTTTTGCTTTTTCTCATTAGGATATTACATGTGAGAACACACATTAATTTAGGCGTCCCCTCAACCACATTTGATGCCGCTACAGAAGAGAGCGTTTGTAGTTGCTATGATGGAAATAATAATGGAATAATTGAAATGATTATAATAGCGTATTTAAGCCCTTGCAAGAATCTGTGAAGGTCTTGCACGGAAATTATATACTGTGCAAAGATTAATGAACTTCTGTTTTCAATGTGTTTTTTTCCAGGCAGTTGTTAATGTTCCTAATCTTTAATAGCAAAACATTTTCTATAGTGTTGGAGGAGTGGTAATTATTTCCTTATGAGCCTAATCTTTCTGATGCCTTTGCAGTGTCATGTGAGTCATGCTCTGCACTATAGGGAAAGAAGAAGCATAAAGGGGGAAGCAGTTTATAAGGACAATAATGAACAGTTGCACTGAAGTGAATTTATTGTCTGTCTTTGCATGTAAAAGTTGGGAAATTCTTTTAATTCCTTCTCTCTCCCTTTGCTAAGGTATAGTTAAAAAGTCAGGAAGCTAGAGATGTATGTTCAAGAAACAAAAAATGAAAAAAAAATAGCTTATTCATATTAGGAGGGCACCCTTATAGGTGTAGCTTATCATGAGGGAACTTGGGCGTCATAAAACATTATGTTACTAAAACTCACATTCACTTGACTTCAGTGACCTATGGAACAACTCACTTGTAAGGCTATAAGCTAGTTCTAGTGGGCAGTGATTGGAACAGAGTTGCTATTAGCCCTCCAGCAAACCTTGTGATATCAGCTACTGAATTCATTGTCAATAGAAGTCCACACCAGAAAAAAAAATCAACCACAATAGTTGGCATAATGGAGTCATTCTAGTAGTCTTAAAAAACACGGCAGACGTGGCAGGAAGTGGCTTGCATACTTTGTCCTAATAGCTCTTCTAGTTCTGCTGAAGATTTGGCTGGATAGTGTTACAGAATTTTGTTCTTTCACTGCTCATTGTCACAGTGATGCTGTGGTTGACTCATCTAATACCATCAGTCTGGCAACTTTTACCAGCATTATGTTCTGAATATTCCCAAGTACTTAAAAAGAAAAGAGGAAAAAATGCATGGGCAAAGACAAATGTTACCACAGTGTAGGCAGTAACTGATAGGGGAAAAAAAAAAAAAAAGAACATATACTACTTTGATCATCAATTCATTTTTTTTTGCTAATTCTGCTATTCAGCAGCACTCCTTTCCATCACTGAAATTATGTACATAATCCTGTTATAATTTTCCATTTTTGCCTTTCATCCCATCACAGTAAATTCCCATTCATCAAGCAGTGTTTTTCCTTGTCTTGAAAGGTCTGCATTTTTGAATTAAAGAGAAGGGATTCAACAGGAATGAAGGAGGGAAGGTAGAGTGAGTGCCAAGCATCAAGTGATGGAAAATGAAGGGCTGCAAAAAGAATAATAAAGAATAATAAGAAAGTTGGCAGATTAAAATATTTGAGAGAAACAAAGAAAGAGTAAATGCCTTGCCAGTTGCATTGTTTAGCAGTGTAAACTGCACTGCAGTTTAACATCATTCTCCATTATTTGAGAAAATGATACAGTGATAAAACTGCAATCTGAGAATTAGATATTGTAGGCCATATTTTTGCTGGCAGCAGTGAATTATATTATAGGCAGGACATGTATAGCTCTATAGCTCAAGTTCTTTAGATGTAAATGAGAATTAAAACTTTTTATTAAATATTCTACATCATCCCTACCAATAAATTTGAAACAAAGTCATATCCCCACTGTTCCATGGCCCAATTGTGATGCCATGCAAAGAGAGATTGTTGTTCCAAACTTGGTTGAAAATATCAGTGAGTTTAGAAATATATTACTTTGGTCATAACTTAAAGATTCAGTAGTAATATGTATTGATTATATAAGACTGCCCCTTAATTACTGGTGTCACTTTGACAGGCTTCTACTTTTGTTTGGCTCGAGTTTTTGGCTTTTCTTTGGTAAAGGGAACTTCTGTCCTTTATTAAGTGTTGATGTTGCTGCTTGGAAGACTCACTTGATGTTCTTGAGTCTCAGTTTCCCCAATTTGAAAACTAAGCTGTTAAGAGTAATCTTCTTTTCCTAAATAATTAAGTCTATCTGTGAGCTGCAGCTACCTCTGAGGTTTGTTTTTATAACTCATCATTTCTCATTGAAGACTCTTTTAGTCAAGAAACTTTGTGATCAGCTGTGGTTAGCATAACAGCCACAGAGTAACATATATTTTTCCTTAACAGATATAAATAATATATTTGTTATTTTTTAACTTGATGTGTTTACAGCTATAGGACAAGCAAACAAAGACATTCTTCATTCATATATAGTTTAGATTAGAATCTAGTATTATTATACTTTTCTTACAGTCGTTTAGAGGGCTGGCAAAAATAAAATACTTGCAAATCAAAGTCTTCTTATCAGATTGTGTGATCATTAAGTTTATTTTTGCTTCTTGATTTTGCAACTCCTTTTACTGCCGTGCACTGCAGGAGGTTCAGCTGAAGTCAGAGCTCAGCAAACAAGCGAAGCAGCTGCTTGTAAATACTTCAGGCAGGGCAAAGATCCCAGTTACACAGCAAGTTATCTTAAATAAGGGAAGGGAAAAATCAAAACAATGTAAAAACATTTCATATCTATCTCATCGTGATGGGCATTTCATTCATTTTATAATTTATTTAGTGGTTTTAAAAAAAACCACAGAGGGTCAGAGGGAGCATCCTGGTTGTAGGGCAAGGGCTGAGTTCTGGGTTTGGGTGCGGACGTGTAGTTCCTGTTTGCCTCTGAGGAGGCCCGAGGCCACGGTTTGGCCCTGAGTGATTTGTGACAGATGGTGAACAGCAAATAAACTGTCTAAGCAGAGATCAAGGGCTTTGGGTAAGCATCTCAGGTTCTGGCCTGGGAAGATGCAAGGCTTTGTTGTAACTTGTATTTCAGCAACCTTTCTCTGTCATTAAACTGTATATAAACACCAAATGTAAGTGTAAGGACAAGAGAAATATATTAAAGAAATGTAGGCACAGATGCTCAAAGGTTGTTTCCTATGACCATCCATCCTTGTCCTCTCTCTCTATCAGGACGTGGTCTATCCTGACATATGGACATAGTGGAATTGGGATACAATGGACTGTTTATGTGTTACACCAGAGCAATCAACCCACAGGACATTGGAATAAGATACAAAAGCTTTTGCTGAGGAAGCCCTCCATCATGTCAGAACCTTGGTATCGTAATATCCATCTACTGTGCCTGGATGCTTCAGAGTGCCCCTGAGAAGGAAATAAATGTGTTCTGCAAAAGGGAACCTCTTAAAAGCAGTATCTAGAACTAGGCCCATTTTTAGTTAAAGGCTGCTAGGGGGAAGTGCTTATTTCAGAGCAAAACGCTTTTGTTATAAACATTGACTGGAAACAGGTACTCAGATTTGTGAAGATAAACTGTTTACTTGTGGTTTTATGTAAGCACATGAACTCGCATCCCAGCTAATGTCCACAGTGTGATGCTCTGATGTTAACTCCCAGAAAAGCAGTGCTAAATTGATGTTACTGGTTGCATACTGAATCCACAATATTAGCATCAGCACTGATTACATGCAGGTGGATTATAATGCAGTATATTGATCTGGAGGATTTTTTTTTCCCCTTCATCTGTATCTTAGCTTCTAGCCTTGATCTTAAAAGTTAAGATGGATGTTAGGAGTTATTATCAAGCCGAAAGGGTAAAAAATCAATTTTATCTCCTGATGCTTCATTCCCTTGTCTTCCAGAGCCCAAGCAGTGGCAATGTAGCAACTGTCTGCATAAAATCATTTATTAGCTGATGTTATGACAACTTCTGGCAGATGAATATATTACTATATGTACCTTGATGCTCATGAAATCAACTTTCTGATTAAAGATACGAAAAGAGTATGGCAACCAATCAACTGGTTTTAATGGAGTAATAATTTCCTAAAGTACTGCATTGCAGAAGGAGACTAGTAAGATTTAGCATTAAAAAAACCCTATGTGTGAGCCATGCATTTCCCAAGACAGATGGTGATAGATTATGGTTACTCATTACTGTTGATGGATTTTAAAGGTGACCTGAAGATGAAAATGCATAGTTCAATTTTTTTTTTGCTTTCTACTTTTCGAAAGTAGAATAATTATGAAATATAAGAACAGGATATTGGTCTTTACTCACTGAGCTTGAAGTTGCCAGAAAAGCCTTGATGTTTATCCAGTTTGAATTCAAGATGTAGGGGCTGCTTAGTTTTCTTAAAATCTATTGATGAATCCTCTACACCTCTCTGAAAGACTTCTCTTGCCTTGGGACTGAGGCATAAAAAGGCTGTCTTCCCACCCTACCTCCAGGGATATATTCAGCCTTAGTGGATGATTTGTGCTACTATACTCTGGTCTTTCCTAACCTTTTAAACCTCAGTAATCCCTTCCTCCCATGTCCTCTCTAATTTAATTTGTTAAATACAAGCCTAATTCTGCCCATCATTAGTCCAGTAAATCTTTTGATGTTTGATTATTTTACACAGATATAATGGAGATCAGGATCCATGTGAAATTGTTATTACTGAAAGTAACATAGAGCTGTTGTTATTATTTCCTTATCATGCCCATGACTCTGTGCTCTTATAGAATGATTTCCTATGTACTATTGTCTACAAGAAATGATGAAATGTAATGGAAAAAAAATCATGCTCCTTCCTTATATAACACATTTGTTCCTTTAAAAAGATATTGTGCAGGCTGATATACACAAAATTGAGACCCTTCAAAGATCATAAAAATATGTGTCTTTTTCTGATCTCCCTTAAAACGATATAGTCACAGACTGTGCTGTTGAGATATGCTGAATTTTATTCCTGCTTAAATTCACTGAATAGCACTGTAAATGACTATACATAGTAAAATCATCAGAGGATTAGTGTTTTACATATTTTATAAGACGATATTAAAATGGTGTTAAGACATCACTTATTTTTCTTAAAATTCAAATAGAATCCTATCTACTTCTCATAGTTCCAATATTCCCATTAGAAATGGAGCCAAAATCATGAAATTAGATTAAACATCATGGCATGTAAAATAAATACTGTAGTTTCATTTTGATGCTTCTTTTTGCCCCTCTGTTTTCTGGTTTCCAAGCATTCAAGGTTATTAGAGGAAAGGACTAAAATAATTTTCTTTCATTCAATTGGCTGATAAAATTGGGTAAAATGAGAGAAATGTTAACAGTGGTAGCCTTAAATAATTTCAAATAGACAAGATTATGATTTAAAGACCTAACTCTGCAACTTGGAAGTTGTGAAAAAAATGAAGTATCACCAGCCAATGATGTATTTTTTTATTCTTTTGCTGTTTATTTTTTATACTTCAGCTTATACTTAAAAAGGTTTCTGACTTTCAATTTGTTTATAATCAGTATGCATTGAAGTTCTTTAGAAGCACATGTTTATAGATATATGATTGATCATTGTTAAATAGAATTTTCAAGAATAAAGCTTGATAGGTGTTTATATATCTGCATAAAAGGTTATAAAAAGGAAATATTGCTTCTTGTGCTAAGATTTTAATAAAATATTAGAACTTTAAAGACTGTATCTTTTGTAGTTAAAATACAGATGTGTTATATCTGCTTTAGATGAGTGTGTTTAGTCAGGCTATCTTCATGAATATCATTGTGGAAAAAAATGAAGAGTTGGAACAGAAATAAAGATCTCTAAATTCTGTTTTATATGGGAATACATTTCTTTATTGATTTGTGTATATGCTAAAGCAATTCCTATTACTTTCCATCAAGGTATCTTATTAGTATAAACTCGTTTAGTAGTCTTTCACTCAGATCAGATAGGTAGGTGAACCCTTAATTTAATTGCCTGCTCACCTTGAGCCAACTCCCTGCTGATTTCTTTACTCCAGGCTTTGAAGGGAATGCATTTTGCTTTAAGAAATGGAAAGCACAAGCTTTCGCAGCACGGAGATTATTGCAAATGCACTGTAGCTAAATATAATAAACCCACTCATTTTAATGATGTTTACACATGTGACAACACATCTATGAAAATTATTCAGATGTGTGCTGTAAATATAAAGACTGGCACAGAAGCCAATTGAATTCCCTATCAAAAGTAATTCTATACCTGCTAAAACTGTAATTTTGTTGCACTGCAAATTTTGAGTTCATCATGAAAAGAGCTCTAAGTAACAAAATGATAAAGGGTAATTCTTTACAAGTTGTATGCCTTCCTTTTATGCTGTCTGCATGCTGTCATTTTTAAGTGATAAAGTATACACACACACACGCATAAAGGCTAGGGTTGGAAAGACTGGAATATCTAAATTCCTCCTGGGTTGTTATAAACATGAACCTTGCTGAGGAATATACTTTTATGCAGGTGTTGACGTCCTTTCTGTTCTCATCTGGCTATTTTTCCTTATTACTCCTCATCTCTGTACAGGGGATAGTGACCTGTAATTATTTTACTGTACCTCCCATTTGTCTTAAGAAAGGAACAGAGAACTTTGACTCATAGAACTAATAGAAAATGTTACCTTTCTGTTCAAGTGAGATACTATTCCGATGCTTTACCTATAGAGGTAAAAGCTCTTCCAACACCCAAAATTTGAAAACTCTAATTTTTTCCTCCCGTACAGAGTTCAGCAGTTTCTCCTAATAGCAAGCAGTTTTATTAGGCCGTGATATACCCAAATCTAACAAAGCTAAAATATCCTAGTTGCCATGGTCAATTACAAGAAACTGTAGATAAAATAAATCCAGGTATTTTGCAGAGGAAAGCTATCTAAAACAGTAATTTGCTTAAATCCCCAAGTTTAGCTGGATGTCATTCAGGTCTCCTATGATAGCAGATGACACAGTGGAAATAATCCATTTTGAAAAGAACATGCAGGAAGAAAATTAATCTAGTTTCCGACTAAATACTCTTAATATCCAGAAAATCAAGGAAAACAGAATAAATAACTGCACTAGCAGGTTTAAATTTGTCCCTCATGTCCATGTGTCTAAATATTCCTGCACAAAGGAAAGCTGGCTGATCTATATTACTAACAACCCTTCTAGGATTAAAGTTTTTGAAGTTATATCTATGCAGGTGAGCTGCAAGTGATGTGGTGTGTGTCTTACATATTTTAAAAATTGTCTAGCAGAAAAAAGTAAAAATCTTGGAAGCCTAAGTAGAATAGCCAGGCAAAATTAATTGCATTAGATCCATGTATTTGTGTGTGTGTTTGCGGAGAGGGTTTTGCAGAACACAATTTAGATAGAGCTAATAAGCAGCACTGCTCGGCTGTCACCAGGTTGGAAGGAGCTAGTGTCTGAAGAATGAACTGTGAAGATACAGAAATCACAGCATATTGACAAGTCAGAAAGTGGAGCATTTGGATTTTGATAGATTTCTGCATGGACTGCGTGCCACACACATTTCTGGAATGGTATTTTTGGTTTTGTAAGCATTGCTTTTCCTTTCGGAAAGCACTGCCTGTGTTAAAAGGGTTGCATTGTCTACTCTGCGTTCTTTGGAGCCTATATTTTTGTTTTATCATATGAAGTGTGGACCCAGTGCATAGGAGGATATATATTATTTAGATCTCAAAATTTAAAACCGTTCTTTGAAATGGAAGCCTGAGCTGACCTGCACTTCAGCAGCTTTGTACCCTCTCAAGAGTAAAGCTTTTTTTTTTTTTTTAGGATTTGGCAGTTCACATATAAATTTACTTATGCTATTCATCTTAAATAGCTTTTATGACCAGGATAGGATGAGTAATATTTGCCTAATTCACGTACTGAAAGCCAAAATCGTGCTCTCCACTAGTGTGCAGAGCAGGAGTTAAGGAGGGCTCAGTGCAGAGGGTGCCCAGTCCCCAGGGTAGCTTCCATGGACTGGACCACCTGAAGCCTAGAGCAATTCTACACTCCCCAAAACTCCTACATGTATGTTATCTTTTCAGCTCATGTCTAAAGTGCTCCATTTCTATCACAGCTTTCTGATGAGAGAACAAAAATAAACCTAAAGCCCATAATTCAAAATGGTGAATTATGTAAGTGCCACATGTAGAGTAAAATATTGTTCCTCAGCAGAGAAATAATATTGTGAGAAATACTTTTGAGTGTGTCTGCATGTGCTCTGAATGCTATTCTTTTCACTGTTGTTTTGAGTGAATAATGCTGCCTCCTAATACCCACCTCCTGTGAGGAGCTTTAAAGATCTTGCTATTATGGTTCATAAGCTGAAAGCCACACTTTTAAATTTAAAATGGGAGTAAGTACAATCAAATGAACCACACTCCATAGCTATTACATCCATGTCTAGGGATCTAATGGAAAAGAGAGTGAAGCAATTAGAGAATTAATTTGGATGACAGTTTAGTCACAGCCTTCTCTGTATGTCCCAAAGTAAATCATTTAGTGCATTTGCTATTCATTCTCTGTTTGTTGCATGCATACAGTATCTTAAAGATCATTTGTTTTAAAAGGGGAAAAAGAAAAGGGAGAAATCTATGCATACTTGTTTGTCATTTTCTCTCAACAACCTCTTTCAAATTAATGGATGAATGTGAATAATGATCTTGCAGGGAGTGTGGGTGTGGATATATGGATGTGTATGCACACATGAACAAACTACCCCATGCTGCTTAACGCATTGCTAGGTTTCTGGCTATGGCAAGAAAAGGTGGTGGTTAATCTAATGACTAGTATTAAGTGATGGAGAAAAATGTTAGCGGCAAGAAATGTTTAAATTCATGGCTTCCATGCAGCTTAATTAAAAGTTTCAGAATGATTTTAAAACACTTCCTACTTCTGGTTCTGCTACCAACCATCTAAAGGATGGGGGACAAAATATTTCTCTGTGTATGGGTACAAAGGGTTTCTGAGTATTTCAGTGAAATACTGTTTTCTGAGCTGTTGTAGTGGAATCTTTGATTGAGCACTGAGGGTGCCACAGAGTTAGATACTATTACACCAGAGTGACATATGTCTCAAAGTGACTGGTAGTTCATAAAGAGAAGCACAAAGTCTTAGACCATCTGCAAAGCTGTCATGTAGCTCTATACTAGCTCTGGGATCCCTAACCCTGTCTGTTACAGGTATTGGAGATTTAAATATAATAATAACACAGTTGAAGTTTGTTCTTGGAGTACAAAATGATTGAAAAGATGATTCTCCACTGTCGAAACTGATATAGCAATAAGAATATTGTTCTGCGTTGCGATTCCTGTTCATTCTGTGTTCAGTTTGGTTTCCTATGTGCTATGAAAAAAAAATAAAATATGTTGTAATAATTTTACAATAGAAAGCATAAAATACATAAAATAGATAGCTGCATAAGGCATTATTAGTAATGAATTACATTAAGTAAAGCAGTTGATTAAGAAATGAAATGCATCATTCATTCTGTGCCTCCTTTTAAATCCAGAGTAAATCATGTCTTCTGTTTTCCCTCTGGGCAATGATACTTTTCCTTGGAGTCATAAGCTGCTCAGAGAAACTATTTTTCTCTTTCATTTTATGATTTTTTAGCATCCTTTTCAGGTTTTCCAGGGAAATGAAGCGTATGTCTGAAACTAGGCCCCCAAGGACTATTAATGAGGTGTCTAAAAATCAGTACAGGGGGGCTCCCAACCACATTAAACAACAAAAATGACTCAAAGAACAACTTCTGAATCACAGGTCACAGCAGAAGGAATACATTTAAATTTAGTTGGGAATTTAAGTTAGGAGATATCTTTGAACAACCTAGTCCTGAATTTGCTCCATATATAGTCCTCAACTCAAAATCTCTCATTTTCTCATTAATAAAGTGATACAGAAACTGTAGCAAAAGACTTCAAAATTCAACACATCATTAAAGTAATTGTAAATGCTATAGACATATCTACAAACATGGAATAGTATATCTACATTTATTTTAAGTTGACCAGAATTGTCCCATTTTACTCCTTGTTTTATCAGTTTTTGCTTGAGAAAAGGTGCAGAGGTTTCTGTAAAATCAATAAAATATAATTGAGCTTTATTTAGCAGGAAGGTCAGAACCTGTATGTGTCCAGAAAGTTCTGAGTTTGAGGCCTCTGTGTGTAAGTTTGTGTATACCTATAAAAATACAAAAATAGGAAAAATCTTCTCATTGTTCATTTAATTCAGTTTTATTTCTGAGGCTTTTTTTCCTATTCTAAACTTGTAAAGTATGCATTTAAAAAAAAATAGCAAAAGCTCATATATCTAAGGGGCAGGCAATTAAATCATTACAATTCACTGTGAAACTGGATAGAATTCTCTTTGCCTACGTAAACAATATTTTTTCCCCATTTCTCTAGAATTTTGCCCTTTTGCCCTATTTCTATTGTCATTTATTTTTTTTACATAGAATAACATAAATCTGTCTATATCTAAATTGTGTCCTAGAGTTCTTCACAAAAACGCAAGCTATATACAGGATCTCTTCTACTGAAATATATTTTCTCCAAACAAGCGCTGTGTTACCCCATAGCATATCTGCTTTTTTATTATCAGATGCATTACTAATGTATGATGCTATCCTCACACTTTATCTCTTTCTTCAATATCTAGATTCCAGTTATGAATACCATTGCTGACTTAAATGCTGTATTGCTCATCTCAAGGGATGCAAATACCAGAATATACATGACTGGAATTAATTGCATCCATACAGTTTTTCAAGGTTAAGCATATTTAAATCTTCTGTGGCTAATCAACAATAACAGGAAGCGGGATAAACAAGAGTGAAATAAGGATAAAGCAGAATGCCTGTTCCGTAGCTATTTCTTGTTTCTTTTTTGTTTTCTTTTTTATTTTTTTCAGATAAGTATAACAAAAGTTTGCAATCCATAACAATGCCGTGCTTTCCTATTCAAGGTGAGTGTAAATTTGGTTCTTCCTGGCAGAACAAATTATTCACCTCTCAATATTTTCTTCTGACACTGAAATCCGTTGCACAAGAAAATGTGTCTGGCGGCCTTGAAATGGAAACAGGCAAATTGTAAAGCCCAGGTAGCAAAGTATCTAAGCATTTCTCCCGCATCTTGCTAACAGATGGAATCTATAACACCAGACACCAGGACTTGCAACTTCGGTGCAGTTAAGGAAAAGGAGGCATTCATCAAGCCATTCATTTCTCATTCTTCAAACAGAGGGCTATTTACATCATGTCAGCAAATGATTACCCTCTGCTGCTGTTGTTGTGCTACCTATTGGAAAAGGTGAAGAGGTTATGTTTTGATATCCTATGGAGATGTTGATTAAGGAAACAAAGGAAGCTGGTTCTTAACACCCAAAACAAAAAAGGGGAAGCAGGCATCATCACGCTCACATCTCTGACATGAGAAATTTCTTCTTGGAAAGAACAATGCCTTCACAGCCTGAACTTCACACGCATCAAGGGAGACCCACAGGCTCTAAGCACTTTCCCTTCCTTCTGGGTCATGTCCTCAAGCCTTTTTCTTTTGGTTTTGGGTCCTTGTTTGACTCTAATTGAGAACTAACCTGGGATGGTATGGCTCCCAGATGTCCATGGCTACTTCTGAAGGCTTCAAAAAAATTTGCCTAAGAAAGGAATTTATGCTCGAGTCTGTGTATGTGAAATTTTGTAAAGAATTCCCATATTAGATGCTCACTGGAAAAAAAAAAAAAAAACAAAATGGGGTCCATAAAAAGGAAAAGATTGCAAACTACTGTTATATACAATGATTTCCCATCAAACTTTGACAGTTTTGCAATACAGTCTCTGTAGGGCCTTTGTTTAGAACAAGGCTTATTTTAACAACTTCTGAATTTGAAGACTTGGAGGAAAAGCCTTTGGCACTCACAAAAGACATAAAAATTAATTCTCTTGTTAAAAGTGGTACTTAATTTATATTAAAATATCCAGAGTAACCAATTTATTGGGATAGTCACCATGCTTTAATTTGGACATTTATAACCATCTTTTGTCCAGGCCATCTTCAAGACTTTTTTTTTTTCCTTACTTGAATATGTGTATTTCCGCCTGGTTGGTAAACAGTGATCTTTCTGGCTCATTTAGTCTTGATATCTGCTCTTAGATAACTGTTTGGAAAATAATTCTATGCATAGGCAAAAGAGAAAAGAATGTGTTTCACATTGGTCCTGTGTAGCAGGACCAATTTGTTTTCTTTGCCACTGTTCTAGATTGTTACACAAACAATGTAAGCCATGTAAGTGGTGTCGTGGCTTCATTTCAGTCTCCTTAAGCCTTTCAAGTTTGGTTAGCTTAGAGAGCCTTCTCATTCCTGGAGGATGAATTCTATTTCGAAAACATAACATCTATAAAAAAGAGAAATATTTTTATTGTAAGTCAAGTGGAATTTTAGAATTCCAGGGCAGTTCCAGAGAAAGTGGAAGTTTTGCACATTAGTTTCTTCCTTCTCATTCATATTTTATCTGTAGTCCAACAGTACTCGATCCTGTTTAAAAGTGGCAAAATTCCTTTAAGTGTTTTGTGCTGAATTTCTTTCATTTCAGCTATGCACATTTTAACTGTGACTGGTTCCCACATGTTGCTGGTTGTGTCTGCTTTTCCATCTTATACTTGTGCAAATTAACCTATTCCCCTTGGCTTATTCTCCAGTATCTGTTTCTGTCTTTGCAGTGGAGTTGCTCCCATAGAATAAAGTAGCTTTCATTACTGAAGTTCTCAGATGTGTCCTCTAAGAGAAAGTTGATTCTGAATGATTTCAGTTCCCATACTCAGTTCCTGGAATAGTACTTGAAAGCTGGGGTGTAATAAATTAATTAAAATTCATGTGTATAAATACTTGAGGTGAAACACAGAATCTATGAATGCTGATATGAGTATGGAGTGTTGGTAAAACCGACTCATTTTTATATTCAAAGAAGATGAAGAGCCACAAAACACACATAGCAGCTGGAGTTGCCCCAGGTGACCCATATTTATACCCATAAAAAATGGCCATTTTTATTTAAGAATACTACTCAAATAAAAAAATTACAAGAAAAAAATGTGTGGGGGAGAGACTATTGTTAGAATCAGAAAGGAATATCAGAGGAATCGCTTTACAGTGATGTGAATGAACAATGTTGAACAATAAAGTTTATTGCATTAATGAATTATCTGCCCATGATAAAAGTCTTTTGTTCTGAATTTCAGTTTATCTTATCCATGGCTCTCATTATTTGTCAAAACATAATGTACTAAACACTACATAAAGAATCTGAACCTCAGAACAGCCCCTCTGAAATACTGATAGCACTTTGATTGAGCATGGCTCTAGACAAGGTATTCAGAGTGGAATACTCCTGGAAAACATGAAACTGTCTGCTTTTACAGCAATTCTCTAACTCTTGTTAGACACAAAGATTTTAAACAACAGGGAATTGTGCACAGATAGCTTGACACTAATATACTGCACCAATACTTTTTCCCATTTGTAACCCAGTGTTTAAATGCTCGATCATCACTGTGGAATTTTTGCCTTTCCTAACAGAAGATTTGTTTAAAAGGCTATAGTTAGGAATGCTGCAAATCAAATTAGAGATGTATCAGCAACTTTGTGGGGAGCATCATGCAAGAATAAGAGGATAAAACTTTGGTGAAGCGCTTATGAAGCAGGCAGCATTTTCTATAGGCCCAGGTCTGAATGTAGGTATACATGGCAACATTTTTTTCTTTCAGTCCAAAAGCTCCTCTAATTATTAAGTTAAAAACTTAATTAGAAAAAAAAATTACATTCTCAAAACTTTTATGTAATTCATTTCTTTAATTCTCACTATTCTCAGTAAATGCTAAAGCATGACTAATTATCTGATACTCAGTTTTATCTTGCTGAAATAAAATATTGAGATGTTATTTAAATATCTTGAAAGATACAGAAATTTGCAGTCTATCTCACAATCAATCAGAAAAGTTAAAATCAGACTAGTTTGTCTTTGTTAATCCTTAATGGATAAGGAGAGTAGAAGTGTATGACTAATTTTCTTACCTCCTTCACTTCTTTACTCACACCAGCTTCCCCTGATACTGCCACAATTAGGGTAAAATCCTCCAACTCTACTGCTCCTGATATTTGCAACAATCATCCTTTAATTCTTAGCATCATTTACTCATAAATTAATCTGAAAGCATCTCTTGAGGTCTGTGCATTTTCACTTTTATTCATTTCTACTGACCTTCTAACATAACTATGTAGTTTATCAGTCTTTATGTCAAGATATGACGATCCTCATACTAGACTTCACATAGGCTGTGAATTAAGTTGAAGCCTTTGCAGAAAAAGGGAATAAAAGGAAAAAAAAAAAAAAGGGTACCCCTTACAGTTGTCAGCCCATAAGATTGATTTTGTTTATTCATCTAGGAGTATATTTGCACAGAACTCACTATATGATATATACTCATATATCTCAGGAACCAGTTGATTTGAAAAATGCTGCCTAAATTAAATTGGAACAATATTTTTTTTATCATGAAAGTCACTGCCTATTTGAGAGTATCTTCACATCATGCACACAAAGCTGATTCATTTTCAAAATTGATGGCTTGATTTTCAAAGTTGCATGACTTTGCACATGCACAGTCCTAGAGACGAGCATGTGTATCAATTTCCCATGCAGTTATTCAGTGAAATGTGCAAACAGTATATTAGGTTATTCACACAGCAAATTACATGCAAAAATGTGTTGTATATATGCATTCATTGCATATTTCATAACTTCATTTCAATATTTATGGACATAAATAGCAATTCTTAATTAGGAAAAACTAACTGCCACTTTTTCACTGTTTTCTTACAGAGAACCTTTAGTTTGGTTTTAGTAGCTGGGACATTAGACTATCTGAACTTTCGGAATGTGGTCCTGAACTTAGTACATATTTTTCTTTAAGAATAAAGCAAAGACATACAACATTTTTAACAATCTTTCTTTATAAGAGTTCCCAGGGTTTGCAGGAAATGGGTCACTGGTGTTGTTAACCGTATTGAAGAGTTCAGTGATGCAAGGAAATACATTTTTTCTTTCTGACACAGCAAAAGTAACTGAATAGAAAGACTCTTGTTCACTGGCACTTAACCATGCTGTCTTCTACCAGTCATGCAACAAATACATTTAATATTCTTTCAAAAGGAATTAACAGAATAGTACAACTAGACAACCCAACATGTAAAACGATGTTCCATTCATGGAACTGTCAGTGATTAACCTGTAGATGTACCTCACTTAGCCAGTGTACAATTAAGTCTATTGATTCATATATAAACTTTGAGAGCATTAAGAGGTTTGATAAGATAATTTAGTTAAATGTTTATGCAACATCATCTGTATTTATATTATAAAATATGTATAAAACATATTGTACTTAATAGTAGGGCAAGCAGCAGAATGTTAAGAAAGCTGTTTTTAATAATACTTTGCCAAATGTTAAAAGTTTCAATTTCACCTCTTATTTTTATGAGCAAGATTTCAAGATTTTGGCGGGGGGAGGAGGAGAGAGTAACATTTAGTCATGCAAATCTGAAATAGCTAAATTAGATATTGTATGCGTGAGAACTGTGGATTTCAGTGAACTAATCTTTTAGTAGTCTTACAAAAAGTATTAATTGCACTGAAAACCAGAAATCTAAATCAAAAAGAATAATAAAATTCTGAGCATTCTTATGTAATGCTGTAATCCTGAGGATTTCCAGCTTGTGACTTCTCTTCTGTGCCTAATGGACTGAAGATGAATTACTGAAATATGTAAAATTCTTCACATGCTTATTTGGTTCAGCATCAGACAAACTGATGCTAAACAACTGAACAACAGTGTTAAAATCATGTGCTTCCAAAAAAACTTTGGGGGAATTGTCTCTCATCTGAAGGCTAACAGTATTCAGTTTAGGGAATGATACTGAAAATGGTTTCTGAAACTCACTCTGTAAAGCATTCAGTAATAAGCTCTCAACACTGTTAAAAAACAAAAATCTGGCATTTTAAGAGTTTTGCTTTATAAACAAACAAACAAGTGATGCTGCTTTCCATTTGTTCTAACATGAGAATAAAAGTATTAGACAAATAATAAAAAGAAGTGAAATAAAGTCTAGTTTCCTAAAGAAGAGAACATAAGCCTTAGTATTATATAGAGTTTATTTCTGCAAAACAAAAAGGGAACAATAGGAAGCAAGTCATTCAGAACAGAAACTTTATTTTCCCTATAAGGTAAAATGGTAAGATGATAGGATCTAGATGATAAAACTGATTCAAGACAATTTTGGAAAACAAAATTTGTGTATATCTTCTGTGTTTCTTGTATTCTTGTGAAGAACACAAAATTTGTGTTCTTTTCCGGTTGAGATCTAGAGACCTATTGTTAAGACGGTATTGATCCATTTGTCTTAGGAATTACTATCTTTGAAATGTCTAAGGGAAATCTACAAATAAGGAAAAGAACACAATTTGGACAAATTTATCTTTGTCCAGAAGACACTTATAGTCTTTATCAAAAGGCAATCAACTCCTCAAAAGACAAGAGGGAAAAACAAAACAAAAACTTTTTTTTACACTTTTTTTTTTCTCTTCAAAAAGATTTTTTCTTCTCAGTAAGATTAATACCTTTTACACATTGCTGGATTTATAGAGTATTTTTATGACAATAAAGTCTCTATACGGAGCGTCAGCAACTCAGTCATCAACTTCATCTTAAGTTTAGAGTACAGTACTTAGTGTTGATGGTAACAAGAACTCTATTATAACAAGCACATTCCTCACATGCAAGGTGAGTCTGGAGGGACTGTTTTAGAATATTTTATGAAGCAGGTGTTTCAAATCAATATTAGTACTCATATAGTCATTTTAATAGTTAGGGAATTTAATGAGCTTCTCCTGCATCTGCAAATAAATATTTCAAATAGCATATCATTGTGTTGCTTAGAAGTTAATCATCAGTTAGTGTCACTGATCATATGGAATCGCATCACTTAACATCAATCACCATCAGTTTGAGCGCTTGTACTGTGAAGGGTTTTGATTGGAAATTCTTCAGAACTAATCAGTTCTTGATGATTTTTCTAGTGAGTTAAATTAAAAAAAAACAAAAACAACTGATCCATATTTAGTTAAACATATATCGATTCTCACCAAATCTGTATGTTAAGCTAATTCATACGTACAACTAGTGGGAGGATTATGCTGAAAATAGATACATTTATCCATTGAGGAACACTGATGATGCAGATGCCAAAGCTTATTATTTCAGGAGGGAGAAAAAACATTTTGTTATGCATCCGAGTTATGTCTATTAAGTTAAATGTCTGGATGTGATTGCAAAAGTGCCTGCTTACTATGGTTACGCTCTTAAATACGGGTCTTGCATTAGCGATTAATATGAAATTGCAGATGATTTTACAGGTTAAGCATATGCAAACGTTTTATTGTTTGTTTTTGTCTTTGTCAAGCAAATCTTTGTCAACTTTGTATAAGAAGTGATATGTGGTTCAAATGCATCACAACACATTTAATTTTCTTACTAAAAGCCGCTAGGCAGAGCTAAATATGGATTCACTAAACCTTTTGCACACTTGGGAAGATAACCTTTACAGTCAGGTGGTGTTTTGGGCTAAGTGTTTATGGCAAAGTCTGCAATGAAGGCAAGTCTGCCTTGACCACGGGTTTTGTAGAGAGCGGTGTAAATCTTTGTGTACATTAACCAGCTATTTATGAGGCGTCACAAGGTGCTTTCCAAAGTACACATATAGCAATGCCATTTAATCTATCACAAACATTGAGCCCTGTTCATAGGTGCTACAGAAGTGTTGCCCAACTGCATGAGACAGGAAGCCAACAGCCAACTTGGAGCCATGTGGTGTTTCAGAGGAAAGATTAGCAGGAGAGATTATAACTATATGCAGTGGAATTTGGCCAGGGCACTGAAGTTAACACATTCTGCTCTTCTGAAAAGTGTTATATGATCTTGGAAAAATACAAGCAGTTGGAGTATGTTTCATGTGTCATCCAAAGTCAAAGCACTTCTAACAGCATGGAGCTTCCTCAGACCATAATGGAAAATAGATAGGCTATTATCTTAGAGGGTATCAGAAGTACCTGGAAAGTAGCATGACTTAAATGACATTACTCATAATTTATACATCTGTGAAAGAGAAGAAAATTGTGCCAAGATTTTCCTTGGTTTCCTTCCTGGGAGAGGCAGCAATCTCATGAAATCCTAGCTCATTCGTTAGACATTTACAGAGAGGAATAAAAGTTGTGCCAAATGTTGCAAATGACATGTGATCTGAGCTCAGAGGCCTTAAGACTTTCATTTCATTTACAAGGATATGAAGTTTACTGTAACTTGAATCATGATCATGGTGTGGAAGATCTGGTGTTCTGTTCTCCATATTCTGAACTTCCTTGATAATGCCTTAAGTTCTTTCTGGTAATATTTGTTCAGGCCATTCTCTGCAACGTGGATTTTTATCATTTCTAATCAGAACTACAATGCCAATGCAAACATGTAATATTACACATTCAGTTTTGAACACATTTAAAAAGTCTCCATAGTTCAGTTTATATTAATTCTAAATTAACCTGAAAGTTATAGCATAACATAAAAAAAATGCATAAACACTTTCTGATAATGCGCTAACAGAAGGAGCCAATTTTCCTTTATGGATTAACTGTAAAGCAATAATTTGTCTGGGTAATCCTGATTTTACAAACAGGATTTTTTGGTACATTTTCAAGCTACTTGTATGAAAAAGGGTTGACACTAGGATTTTCCAAGAAGTTTGAAGGAATGAACCCTAGTATCAGCTGTTTTTTTTAATTCCTTAAGGTCATTTTGACCTCTCAGTAAACAAAATTCATTCACATTTAGTTGGCAATTTAGGGTGAACAACTAATTAAGTGGTCTTTTTTTGCTGTTTAACAGCCATGCCACAAAATGAAATAGAATTAATAGCTTGGATGAAGCTAAATATATACATTTTCTTGCGGAAATAAAATACTTCCAATACAAATCACAGGAAAGAGAATGATGACTTGAACTTAATTGATCATTTATAAATATACTGAAACATCTAGCAGTGCATATTTGATCCAGATCAGACAATTACATGCTTTCCTGTCATATTAACTGGAGTACATTAGGGAGGTTATTCAGCTTCAGATTTTTATGCTAATATTATGTCAGCTGTAGGACAGGTAGCACCTGATATGAGATAAAACCTTCTCATTCAGAATTAAAACACCACAATTTTGGCAGTATCTAAAACAACAGAGTAGATTATGGCTGTTTGACATTTTATATCAGATGAACTGACCACTTCAAAATTCTCTTTTGGTTTTTTTTTTCGGAACATATTTGCTGCCTTGAAAACCTATGAATAAAAACAGAAAAAAAACCAAACCTCTGATCCACCTGCATCACAGGTAGAGTAGGTGCTTGGAGCAGAATTGACACTTGGAGTACATGAGACCCAAGTTCAGTTCCCCTTTCAGCCCAAAGGGTTCAGAAAATCCATTTACTCTCTTTCCTACAAGACTTTACTAATCTTCTGCCATCTTCTATTCAAACGTGAATATTTCCCAGTCACTTCTTCTGATGCTTTTCTACTTTCTATTAGATCAGAGGAAGCATGAAACATGTGATAGCCTGATGATTAGGGCAAGTATTTGGGACACCGGTTTCAGTTCTCATTCTAGGGAATATTTGAGTATTTAAGATGAAATGAAACATCTTTTTTTGAAGACAGTGACTGATACCTTTTATACTTTGATGCACATTAGCTAGGGCATTCAAATAAGATTTGGGGAATACAAGTATGACAGATTCCAAGATATAATTTGATTTACATCAGTAGTCCCTCGTAGTTTCTCTTCTCAACTCATGACTGATCTGAATCATGAATCTTCCTTAAGTTAATCTTCCTTCCTTCCTTCATCCTACCTATTCCCCTCCCTTGTTCTTCTCTCCTTTTTTTTCATGTTTTTATATTATCCACAATATATATTATCCACAAGAACTTCCACAAATTCCCGGTTATTATTAGACATACATTATGGTCAGTTTATGATTGACCATTCAAGTTAGGGTGTTCAAGCCTTCTGATATCCTGAGTTTCCATACAGAAAGTTAATTAATCCAGGATACATAGGTAGAACTATGTATCTAATCTTTTTTTTTTTTTTTTTTTTTTTGAGACTATGTTCAATGTCCAAAGTACAAGCACACCTCATTCTTTTTAGAATTAAATATAAACTCCTACTTCAGAAGTCTGGTAGCATTTCGACATGGAATTTGGTTTGGCCTGGCAGACTCTTGGAACAAACAGCAAAGTTTGAATGTGAACTTTCCTATAGGTCAGAAGGATTCAGATTACAAGTTTAGTTTGAGACCATATCTTGTTAAAAGAGATGGACTGGTTCCTGAGGGACAGACTTGGCACAAAACAGTATCAGGATCAGAGGATTACAATGAGCCTCCCCATGCTGCTTTCTTCTGCCTCAGCTGAGAGTCTGGACCAAAGTGTTTCAATTAAAAACTACTGCTAAAACCTCAGCAGGAAGATAATTTAAAAAAATCCTAATGTCAAAAAGTAAAACTTCATTTTAAAGGAGAATATGCTAATTTTTAAATGCTTTGCTTTTCTCTCCTAAAATAGCAAATAGGTCAAGGGAATTTTTGGCATTTTAAAAGATCTTATTCCTTGAACCTTGCCTCACAAGGAAAAACAACAAACAAATGAAACTTTTTCACTTGGCAGTTATTTTAGGCTATTTTTTTCCCCAAATTGTAAATTCTCATATGAATTTCTGTAAATTCCTTCCATTCCAATAATTTATCTGTACATCATAAATGAAAGAAGAACTCATAGCAGTAACGTCTGATTTCTCTTGAGAAAAAGTTCATTTCAGTACTTGCTTCCTTGATATACTCTGCATTTCCCTAAATCAAAAATAAGATATAATATTAAATACTAGCACAAATTACTATATTTCATTTTTGTTGTTATTCACTTGATTTATTTTTAAATAAAACAGAAAAATCATTATTTACCAAGAAAGACTATCTATGTTAAAATCATGCTTGTCTAACCAATACGCAAATCTTTTATTTGTCTGCTTTAGTTTGAGTTTTACACTAACTTTACTAAAGAAATCATCATAAGAGGACAATGATCTCAAGAAGAGAAGCACAATATGCCTCAGATGGTTCCGTATATTTACCTAGAAAGCATGTTCAATATATAGAAGTTAAGAATTAATGCTAAAGAATGAAATTGACTCTTATTTAAATGAGACCTCAGAATGACAGTTTCTGCAGGCTGGTGCTCTGCATGGAGTACATTGCATTTATTCATTTGTTAGGTCTATGGATACATGTGACAAAATGATAAAACCTACCAGAAATCTGGTGGACACTTCATACATCTCCCTCAATCTTCCCTCAGAATTCCCTAATGTTTAGTACAAGTGTTTCAGTCATTTCAGTTAAAAATTATGTTAAACCTTAACTTTGTTAAGGTTTGTTATATCAGTTCTGTTATGTTATAATGCTGTCCTATAAGACCATTCTATGCAACCGTATAGCAATGACAGTGCCATTTTTCTTCTTCATATCTGAGCATTTATCTGAACACAGTGCAAAATCCTCAATACGATATTCAAATATTCAACTTTACCTAGTTCTTTTAGGCTAACATGTCAAAAATCATCTGTTTGTTTCACCTTATCTTCCTTTGGAAAGTTAAGTTTCAATAAAGGCTAACCTGAAGGACTCAATGTTTTAGCCATGCTTCAGTCATTAGTGATCAACTTTTGTAGGGTCTGGGGAGGGAATCTTATTAATGTGAAACGAATTGGAGGAGTACAATTTTAGTTTTGTTCACTTTAAACACAGCTGGTTGAGATCATGCAACATTATAATAATTAGAACACAATTCCCCCAGACTCGCTGTTACTGCAACAATTCATTAAGCAGCCCAGGTGTAAAATATGAGGGATTTGATTGCTCATGGGATTGGTAAGAGCATATGGAGTTTTTCATCTCTAAATTGGTGGTGTGAATCCAGCCTAGGCCAATAGTAAGAAGCTCTTGAGCTGTTACCTTCTAATGACTGTTCCATAGCTCAGGGAATATGACTAGGTAGTCTCGTTACCAGGTGTGTAACACAAAATTTGAAGAACATTTCCATGACATTTCTAGTCAAAAGGATGAAAAGCAAAAAAATTAAAAGTATACTGAACGTTTTGCTCCTCAGTGATCCAGCTTTGAGACATGGTGGGGAACTTGTAGAGATGCCATCTAAATTTACTCTTTCAGTTGCAGAATATGAAAGAGGTTATTTTCTAAGTTTTTAATCTACCATCTTTATCAAATACTGTTTTTAGAGATAGACAAGATGTATTATATTGAACCACTATTCTTGCTAACTATCTGTCAAGAGGCAGAGAGAAATATTTATAGAGACAGAAGAACAAGGAAAAAAAAAGGCCCACTCTGTTTTTCGTTAAGTCTTTGCATTTTTGCTTTTTTAGCAAAGGAGTAGACAAGGCATGGTAGCAAATTGCCTTCTGTTCCAGTGATGTGGGACTACTTGGTCTTTACTCCAGGTAAGTGGAAGTTGATGAAGCAATGATAAATGATTGAAAGAAATCGGAAGGCAACATATGCATAAGTATATGATTAACAGCAGGCAAGATCAATTCTAAACTCATTTTATTTTATGCAAAATATTTACACCTCTCTGGAGAATCCTCAAAAGGGTTTTTTTTTAATGTCTACTCTTCTGTATACTCTTTTTTATTTTCCTAAGTCACTAGGCAAGCACTGTGGTTTGGAGTCCTGCTGCCATCTGATTGGGATTGGCCTGTCCTTGCTGCTTTGATGTAACATAAGTTTCTGGGTAGCAGGTGGTCTTTCCTGCTGTTTATAGTGCAGCCTAGGGAGGTCTGTCAGATGTAACAGCTCTTCTTTATCTGCATGGAGTTTGGGTAAATCACAATGGAACAGATGGAAAAATAGTCATGTAGCACAGTCCCACCTCTTAGCAGCAGCTTGTAAAATTCCACAAACACACTTGACTCTCCAAAAGAAAGAAAAAAATATGTGATGTGTAGGTTTCTCCATTACTTTGGAGGGTAATTACTTTGTTTCTACACAACTCTAAATATGAGAATTAAGATAAGAAAACAAAATTAGCAAATAATTTAAATGATCACAGCTGCTCTGTACATATATTTTACAATTACATTCTGGATTTCAGTAGGTAAACATTGGAAATTTGAAAATTACCCCCTCATCTACTGTGCCAATTTAAAATAAATGTAAGTCTCTTTTCCTAGCTTTTACTTTTCTCTCTTTCAATCCCTTCTCCTTTTTTTCCTCCTATTTTTCCTCATTCTCTCCTCTCCCTAAAATCTGATACATAGAATTTGACATCTTGTAAAAATACCAGTTAGTGAAGCCAAACTAAAACTTCACTAAGCCTCTTGCCTGCAAAATATTCCCATTCTTTTATAAGCATTTTGATATATATTTATAATAATCTCCTATATCCAAAGTGTTAAGGACCTTCTCATGTTTTTAAAGATATCAATTACAGACATGTAGCAAGTGTAACACCTAACACCTGCATATTGAAAATAACAAAAAAGCATTTAAATAGAGAAAGTCTAAATAAATATTCTAGAACAAACAGTCTTGATGGTAATGAATCAGATTTTCAAAATAATATTTTATTTCTGCATACATAAATAATGACTAGTTTTAATTTTTTTTAGCACACTGTACCAAATTTTGTTGAATATCTGCCTTTCATGTGGGTGGTAGATGGGCAAGTGTTTGTTTTTAGAAATATGGCATGATTAGATATGTATATTTATTAACAGCTCATTTATTTCACTCTTTTTTTTCCCTATTTTTTCAGGTTCTTTTATTTTTCCATCTGCTTGTTTTAAAATATGTGTTAATCATAATAATAGTAATGCTGATTCAAAAATACAGAAAACTATATGTGTCCACTTATCAATAGTGAATTTTTTATCTAAAATACCGTGCTAAAACCCATGACAATATTAGCTAATTAATTCTAGCAATAATTCTACCTATTTGATACCTTTGGGAAAGATGGTGCAGTCCTGTAGGAACCTGACTGACAGGAATTGCTAAGCTTCTTGTTATATTGTCTTTCACCTTGGTTTTATCTTTGAAAAGAGTAAACGCCAATTCCTTGCCTCTCAGGAGATGCAGAAATACAGTGTACCTTATGATGTGCTCAGGTGATTTTATGTTGAGTACTATTTAAACATATTTGTGCATTAATATTTGACTGAGTTCCATTCACCTTTAAGTTCATGCGTGTCCATGGAGCTACGGACACTGCTTTGCCTGTCTGCTTTACTCAGCATGTTTACTTAATTTGGTGCTAAAATCAATCTCTATATATAAGCAGAGGCCAGAACACAACTGGTCCTGTAATGAGGTGGTCCTGTTTCTGTGAAGTATTATATAAACCCTGTTTTGCACAATGCATTTTAGTATCATGGATGGAGATTTTATTAAGTATCCTTACATGACGCTCCATTATATAGGGTACAGGTCCACTGTTATACAATCTGCTTCTTGTATCTATTTCTTCCTTCTGATTCTCAAAACAAGATAGGATTTTATAAGTTGTTTTTTTTTTAAAAATAATTAGCAGGAGGATCAGTCCATTTTTTGTGACTGTTCCGCAATGAGTGCTGATATATGTCGAAAGACAGCATCATAATATAAATACTAAAAATAATAAGTCATTAGTTTATAGGCAAAGCTAGCATAGCATTTCATGTGATTTTGCTCATATACAGCAAGCTCTTGTCAACAGATAGACAAATTTTCAAACTGAAGATGCCTGAAGTGCCAGGAAAAAAAATATTTTGTCTACTACTTGCAATGCAAAGGGAAAAAAAAACTTTCTTTACTGGGAAGAAAAACCTTCCCATTTAGCACTCTCTAACCCAGTCAACTGTTTCCATTAATTAAAGGTAGCACAGAATGAGCTCTGTGTTGTCTAAGTAAAGATGAAAAAAAAAAGAAAACAGTGAGAAAGAGAAGGAAAAACGGAAGTGTCTTAGCAATTTCCACTTCTTTGGAGGGGTACTTAAATTTGCTTTTTATACTGTCTGAGTCTGCCAAGAAAGAAGGCATGAATAAAGGGGTACCCCATCAAGCATCCTGTGTGTCAGAATATATTGTACACTTCCGAGCCATATGCCAATGCAACCATGATCTTCAAGGAAAAGCAGAATTGATCAGCAATTGTGGAATTAATCTAACAGATCTTCACTTCTAACTAAAATACACAGCTGCTCAGTGCTGATAGAACTTAATATTCCATGCAATTTTTAAATTAAATATTGCATGACATATTTAGGATTAGTGCATGAGCCTTTAGAGAGTAAATAATAACTTTCAAAGGCAGTTAATATTTTTAATTTAAAGCTATCAGTCTGTGATATCCTACCCTGCAATAATTATTTTTCTTCCCCTGCAGAGCCCAATTTATGCAAGATTACCCGGCTATTGTTACAAGAGGCAGCACCATTCAACATTTAAGAAAAAAATCCACTAACAAAGTGCCTGAATCACTGTGCAAGGTGGGAAAATGACTTTTTTTTTTTTTTACTTTAATTCAGGGAACATGTTAAGTATGTTTTTAGCTTTTTAACTTAGGTTTAACTCCTGCTTATTTTAATAAGTTTAATATTCAGTGGCAGGAGAGCTGTGTGTCAAAAAGAGATCTGGGAGTGTTGGTAAACAGCCAGCTGAACATGAGCCAGCATTGTGCCCAGGTGGCCAAGAAGGCCAACAACCTCCTGGCTTATATCAGGAACCATGTAGCCAGTAGGACGAAGGAAGTGATTGTCCCCCTGTACTTGGTGCTGGTGAAGCCGCACCTTGTAAACCATGTTCAGTTTTGCCTCCTCACTACAAGAGACAGTGAGGTGCTGGAATGTGTCCAAAGAATGGCAATGAAGTTGGTGAAGGGGATGGAGCACAAACCTTATGAGGAGTGGTTGAGGGAGCCGAGGTTGTGCCATCTGGAGAAGAGGAGGCTCAGGGGAAATCTTATTGCTCTCTACAACTACCTGAAAGGAGGTTGTAGTGAGCTGGGAATCGATGTCTTCTCCAGAGAAAATATGGATAGGACAACAGGAAATGGCCTCAAGTTGTGTTGGATTGCTCTCTTGAGCAAGGTTGCTCATCTATACAAAATCATTCTATTAAAGTATTTCCATCTTTTAAATGGTGATGATTATTTTTATTCTATCAAGCCATTGTGAAATATAATTATTATTTATAATGTGCTTTGACATCTCAGGGCAAATTTTAAAGTACAATTTTATTCTGCAATTCAAAAGCTAAACGATAATTTTACAGGGAAAAGAACTTGACTAGTGTGTGCTCACTTTGCAAAGGTAAATTTTGTGATTTGCATAAGCATTTGCATTGTATTGGGCACAGACATATTCTGTAACAAATTCTCAAAATTTAACTCTGTATACTTGAAAATGGCCTATTCTCCTGTGCTGAAAATAAATCAACTTCTTGTTAAGTGATCAGGTAAATACCTACCTCTGTTCAGCAAAATTCAACCTTTTTGACCTTTTGAGATTTTTTAGATATATTGTACAGAGCAGAAGGCAAATTCTGTGCTTGACTGCGTGATGAAAGACTTTCTGAGTAGGATGGATGGAGAGGATTTTAAAGGGAGCACTGACAGATGTATGTCTTATACAATGTAGTCTCTTGCATATAGCCTCTTAAATATATTCCTCCTCTGAACCTTGCTCTGAATGTCTGCCTTTGAGAAAATAAAAAGTCAATTAGAATAGCAGCTAGAGCTGAAACAAACAATCATTAGGCATGTACTGCTGCTGTCTGTGCATCCAACTTGAAAATACTGTTGTGTCTGCACTTCAGCATTTTCAGTGTGGTGTCTAATGACTTTTTTTCCTACTTTCAGGGCCTCTAAAATATTGCTGAAAGCTGAAATCTTTCTTTCGCTTGAACTGCTAATTAGTTTTGTGTATATGGAGGTTTTAAAGTACCGGCTGTTTAAATCATCTCTCAGTTTAGATCTGCCTGGAAGTGTTCTGCCCTCAAAAATAAGTAAATATAAGCAGCATCCTAACAAATACAAGATTCAAACTCTACATCTATACAGGTTTTATGGATAAAGTTAACATATCTTTTTCCCAACAACTGTTGATTTCCTCACTCTTCTTGTTTTGTTTGTATTTCCTTTGATTAAATCACTCATCCATCCTCCAAAGGAATCACAGTTCTGGCCAAGAAGTAATAAAAATAACAGGCAATGACAGAGCTCCCCATCTCCCTGGCTCATTTGCTGACAGAGAAAGGTTTGTACAAATCCTGCACAGCTTCTGACACTTGATATCTGAATTCGTTGCCTGAACTAGGGAGGCAAAACATATCTCTTAATGATAAAACTTTTATTTTCATCTTCTTTAGATTTCACAGACATTGTCTTATTAGGAATTAAGTCTGTCAGAAAAACAAAGTCTGTGCAAAGAAATTTTTATTGGCACTGTGTTATGTTACGGTACTTTTATTAGATGGTGACATTCCTGAGACAGCACCTGCTGCGTGGATTTGGGCTGTTAGCCAGAGAAGAAATAAAAAAGAAATGTGTGTTTCAAATCCAAGTGGCAATGGGCTTGCATTACTGTAACAAATACCCACATGCCTGAACAGTTGGAAAGTTAGAGTGAATCATAGTTATAAGCATTGGGAATAAATATATGTATAAGTGGCATTGTTATCACCATAGCTTACAGAGCAACAAAGATATAAAATGTCTCTTTTACATCTGTTCTCCTATCCCCTGCGATTGTGACTATTGAATGACATTTTCTACTCAATATGAATGGAAACTGAGGACTTTTTCTTTCCATCAACTGTGAATTTGTTAGCTCTCTCTGGCCTATTCTACTGCAAAAGCAACAGAATCTGTAATGAGAAAAAAATCAAATTCTGCTTTTCCTTATATCCTTGTAAATCTGGAGTGGCTCTAGATTTACTGCTGTATGAATGTAGCTGAAGGCAGAATTATATCTAGAAATATTTGTGGGTTTCCAGGGCTTCTCAAAGAATAACTGTTCTCCATGTGTTAAATTCACTCCCCAAAGCCAAAGGAGCTCTTGAATCCAAAGCAAATGTACTCTTCAGGCATGATTTAAAAGATCATTTCGAATTTGTCAGTTCTGTGTTTGATATGCTGGAAGGGAGATCCGGATATAGGATCAAATCTAAAAAGCAAACCATAAAATAAATAACCTAAGGAAACCAAGCAGATAGTAAACTAGAAGACTATAAGACCTTTATTCTTCAAATATGGAAGTATAACTTCTTTCTGAATTTATATGATTTTGTATTCTTTTTTTTTTCCTACAAGTATGAAACAAATGAATTAATTTTCATTGATCACACATAAATTATTTTAGAAAAAACATCAGACTCATCTTGTCTCATAAGCATGGAACAAGCTTCTAATAATGTCTAGCACCAAGACTGTCATTGAACAGGCTGGTAAGTTATGTTCCATCAACTTCTAGCATTCATCAGCTTCTCAGAAGAGCAGTATTTTGCCATCTGAGACATCTGTCTGTTCAAGTTCAAGGGTGTTGATTTTATGAGATTAGGCCAGATGACCACCACCTGCTGGAAGGCAAGTGCAAGTAATTGCCCTGCTTTTTAATGGGAGCCAAGATTGCTTGAGTTGGGTACAGATCAATTTTTCTGCATATGATAGTCACACTCCTCTGCTACGTACAAGACTAAAGCAGAAATTCACAGAATCACAGAATGGTTGAGGTTGGAAGGGACCCCTAGAGATCATCTAGTCTAACCCCTCTGCTCCAGCAGGAACACTCAGAGCACAGGGCACAGGGCAGCATCCAGGTGGGTTTTGAAGATCTCCAGAGAAGGAGATTCCACAGCTTCCCTGGGCAGCCTGTTCCAGGGCTCTGTTACCCTCACAGGAGTGTTCTTCCTTATATGGAGATGGAACTTCCTGTGCTTCAACTAACATCCATTGCCCCTTGTCCTATCACTGGCCACCACCAAGAAGGGTTTGGCCCCATCCTCTCTACATTCTCCCCTCAAGTATTTATACATATTGATCATTTCTCCTCTCAGTCTTCTCTAGGCTAAACAGGCTCAGCTCATTTAGCCTTTCCTGACCGGAAAGTGAAAAGTGAGTGAAGATTCTCCACTTCTATAATCATCTTTGTTGCTCTCTGCTGGACCCTTTCTAGAAGCTCCACATCTCTCATACTGAGGAGCCCAGAACTGCACACAGTATGCCAGATGCAGCTTCTGCAGAGCTGAGCAAAGGGGCAAGATCCCCTCTCTCGATCTGCTGGCAACACTACAAATTCCTTGAGTTGAACAACACCACTTAATACTATCTTGCTTTCTACCTTGACTTCAGCAAGGCTTTCGACACCGTCTCCCACACTATCCTCACACAGAAGCTCCAAGGGAGTGGCCTAGACGAGTACACAGTGCGGTGGATCAAGAACTGGCTGGATGGCAGAGCTCAGAGGGTGGTCATAAATGGCGCCGAGTTCAGTTGGAGGCCTGTGGCCAGTGGTGTCCCACAGGGGTCAGTGCTGGGCCCAGTGCTGTTTAATTTGTT
>JAUBOD010000445.1:9853041-9922490 GCA_032353885.1 Nothura maculosa
GGGAGGTTGTGGAGTCTCCTTCTCTGGAGGTCTTCAAAACCCGCCTGGATGCTGCACTGTGCCACCTGCTCTAGGTGTGCCCACTGGAGCAGGAAGGTTGGACCAGATGATCTCTAGAGGTCCCTTCCAACTTTATAGATTCTGTGATTCTGTGATTCTGTGCTGCTACTATAAAGCAGCTACTTTGATGATGGGAACTCATTTGGCTCAGTTCAGAGGATGTGACAAAATCGTGCTTCATGAGAGGTATTATGGGCAAAAGTACAGTAAAGGCATAATTTTATTAGAAAAATCTTGTGTAAGGTAGGAAAGGGGACAATTTTGCCACTTCTAGAAAAGGATATTTGTGTGAGTCCCTGTTCCAAACTATGGGCAGTACAGCAGTGTAGGAGTATTTAAAGGGAACACTAATTAAAGGTTTTTGATTGTGCTATCTTTTTAGTCCTTCTCTGAAGAAGTCACAATAACATTAAAGCTAAAGAGTGCTTTCATTAACTTAAAAATTGACTCAATCTCTTTGATCATTTTACATGGATATCTTCCCTCATGGAATTGTTTACATATACCATTTTACATAAGCAGAGTCATCTTTTAGTTATATGAAAAGGATGAAAATAAGTGGAAAATAAAGAAGTAGTACTCCCATTATATTTACCATATTATTTAAACATCTTCCTAGTATCCATCCAAAAAAAGATTTCTTCTGAAAATGGATCATATATTGAGAATCTTAAGCCCTCAGATTTCTTCCTGAACAGTAATGATTATGACTTGTGTCAGCACTGCTGAATTCCAATAATTTAGACAACTGAAATGTGATAACTTTTATGATCATGAGCTCCTTGTTGGCAAAATATAGTGGATATTAATACAGGTTCACTTCTGGGGAAATACAACTTTTTCCTGTTCCCAAAAGATGAATAATATACAAAATTAAAAGATGATCTCTAGATAACTTCTTGTTCTGTTCTTTTTTGGTTTATTTGTTTATTAATGTTCACAAGTGTTAGGTTTTATCCGCAAGAGCAGGTTTTCTTAAAACACTGCAGGCTTTATTCTTTAAGTTTTGGAGAAAAGACTGCCTCTTCACTCTATCACTGAACTGTACCAGTTAATCGAGTGGGCAGTTGTGTCCACTGTGCAACTGGAAGTTTTAGGTTCTTTCAGACATACGAGTAGTGAGGTAAGAGTAGTGAGAACTTTCCAGAGTGAGAGCCAAGCAGCTTGTTTGACTGGTTCTTCTCACATGGGTTACCCACACAAGAAGCTTTCAGTGTATGTCTTGGAGAAGACACATGGGCACATTGCCAGGCAATGATAAGAAAGCCTAAAACACTACAGCAGCTTTCTGAACTTGGGGGCTATCATTCGTGTCTGGGCACAGCAGAGAGAAAGCTCCTCCAAGCACGTAGGTGGCTGTAGTTTCACAAGAAACTCCCCAGGTTTGCCAGTTGGGCTGTAATGAATTCCCTCAGATTGAGATATACCTCACTGTCTCCAAACTTCTAGAATAGACTTTCCTGGCATATTTCCAGTTGTTTCCAGGAAGCATGACCATGTGGATGATGCACTCCTTGTGCTCACTCAAATTCCCTGTGTCTTGGTTTGCCCTGCTGGAATGCAGGATTACTGATCAGAAGTTTCCCCTTTAATTTGAGAGGATTACTATCGTCCCTGACTTCTAGTTATATTAAAATATGAAAATATATAAAGAGCTTTATACAGGTCTAATGATTTACTATTTATATATCCCTGAATATTGTGACTTCCTGCTGGCCATAGTACCATCAAGAGTAGTCTTAATAATATCTCTGTGCGTTTCTATCCAGGCATGTGATGGTTACTTTAAAAATATGTGCAAGAACATAAATATTCAGAAGAATCAGATAGCATGATGGGAATAATTGTCCCTTTCTTCAGTTTACATCAATCTTCTAGTTCTTTCCAAGTATACATCAGTTTTTTGTCCAAGCTGCATTATTCTACTGTTATTATTCAACACATCCATATTTTAATAGTTTTGAGAAAAGCTTGAACAGATGCTGCATTAGATTTGCTACTAATTTTACAACATGCAATCCTGAAAGAAAGCAGTGCTAAGGTGCCTCAGGAATGGCCTTCTTGCCCCACTCCTGTTTGGATGAGTTCCCTTTTTAACCAAAGCACTCTGTGCACCCCCCCAGAGATATCTTCTGTATTTGAAGAGCTGAGTTTTCATTCAGGTTTGTTTCTGTCTCCATTTTCTTCCCAGACTGATCTGTTATGTCTGACCCCTGCACACAGAAGTATTTTCATTGCTACAGGCCACCTGACCTGAAGCCTTTACCTTTGCTTGCCCTTTCTACCTGTGGTGCAAGCTGGAAGCAGCAATGTGTTGCTAATTGGGCAGAAGGGACTGTGGGACTGAGCACCTCAGAAGCTCCTTTACAAGGAACATAGCCACTGTAAACACAGATTTTTCTCTTTGACACATTCCCAGTCCTTATGTTGTCCATTGATGTAAATTGTTAACATCAGAAGCAATATAATTTTGAATGGAGACTGGAAGGAAAATAAAGCTCAGAAACATTGCATTCATCATCTATCTCTGCTTTTTGAATGTTGTCTCTTTTTCTAGCTTTAAATCAGATTGTACAGGGTAGTGTTAAGTAGAGATGTTATAGATCTCAAGGTAGCATTTTGCAAATAATTTAAAGGATGCTGCTTGCTTAATTGTCTTTGAAAGGTAGAGAGGCCATAAAGGAGGTTGTAGAGGTAAAAGTTGCTGTAACACTTGGAGAGGATATGCTTTTTTGGGCAGAAAATGTGGTCCTTCTTGTAAGTGGAAGTTCACAGTGACTGTCAAATTTCACTGGAGAGAGTGTACTAAATGTGACATGGACAAGGTGAAGGAGGAGTACAGGTTAATTTCCACATGTTGCCCAGAAGGAGTACTGGGGCACAAAGAGTCCCAGGAGATGCATACAGAAATCACACCAGTAAAATAAGCAGATTATTATATAGATATATATTCTCATATGAATCAGTTCTTCTGCAGAGTATCAAAGTGGGCCTCATCCCAGTGCTTTAGTCTGAAATTTCTGAGACTTGGAATGCTCTTTGCAGGTAATCCTCGTTCAAGGAACATAACTTTAAAATTGCAATTATGCAGGTGGAGATGGGGTGGAAGAGGAAGGGGAAGGTTGTTTTCTTGTCTGTGCTTTGTGGATTTGCCTTTCTGTAGAGTTTTGGTAAGAACTCAGTTGTCTTCATTAAGCATCAAATTCCTACTGCATTTTTAGAAAGTACTCAGAACTTTTATAAGCGTGTGAAAAAAGGATCACACTAATCCTTGCTCTATATGTTATCTCCTGCAATAAACCTTTTCTTCTATGAAAAGAATTTTAAAATGCAAGATTAAAAAGAGGATTTATTTTTTTTCTTAAATACACCAGGTGAGAAAACATTTATTTTTCCCATTTTAATTGACTTGGGATGGAATGCTGAATTGTAGTCCAGACAGTCGTTTGTTCTGATTTGTCAGAAATTCAACTTATATTAATGAAAATACAGCATAGTAATGAGGCCTAATGCAGTCTATGCTAATCTGTGTATGTCACCTTACTTTGATTTCTCCCTTGCCCCCCTTCAAGCAAATGCAGCTGGAGCTTAGGAGAATGTATTCCAATAGCCTTTATCCTTCCCTGTTCATCTCCAGCGATCTGTTGCAAAACACATTTTCCATCCTTGAAGGCATATGGTGAGTATTAGTGATAATAGCTGCAGCATGTTGATCCTGGTCTTACACATACGCATTTGACACAGTAGATCATTGAATGGCATCTATCTTGACAAAAATATTTTGTGTGTCTTTCCTTTTTCTACTCTTACACTCATTTAACCCTTAGTCCAAGTGATCAATAGAGTTTGTTTGCATTGTAGTGGATTTTCATGCCATTCAAGGATATGAAGTTAGTACTGTATGTAAGATAAATGTAGCAAGTGCTACCCGAACAACTGGCCGGATTGCTTTTCTGACAGCAGAATATGAATATATGAAAATATGAGAATATGTAAATGAGTTGTGGTTCATTGTAGTTTGTCTTTGGAATATTTCATGAATCAATAGTTACTATTCAAATATGCCCTTTCTGCTGTTGAATTAGTATTTGATCGTATTGATTCAAATGAATATTTTTATTCTGCAGATGAGCATAGAGCAGGCCAAGACGTAGGCTAAGTTGTACCTTGTGAGTTAGGCAATAGTAACAGCATAGGCACGAGCTGCATGGTGCAGATCTCTGGCAATCACCTTTCCTTCCAGTGCAGACTGTGGTCTTGCTTTGGCCCTGACACATGCTCTAGACCTAAAAAGGGGCACATGGGAAATAGTGCTCACCAGATACAACCATGCCTTTTTAAAAAAAAAAATTAAAGATTAAATCAGAGTTTCCTATTCTTTTCTTTTCCATTACTTCTTATCTCTATAGGATAAAATAAAATATTTTATCCTATTAATGTGAATATAAAAGAAAAAACATGAGAATTGAAGCTAAATTGCTGCAGTGATTTCATATATGTATAAATATATATATATATAATATATGTACAGGATCTGGAGTGAGTTTCTTTATGCTTAAAAGGTTTGCAGTTATCTTCTGCCCATCTCAGTATTGCACCTTCCTGTCAAAGAAAAGATCTGAACAAAAAAAAGCTGGGCTTCTAGCTTGACTTGTACAAATAATATTCTCTCACACATTAGATGTGTTTCTGATTTCCATCTATGGATTAGGGATAGTGTTCAGATAGAATAGTAACTAAAACAAATCTCACATTAGCTTGAATGTATCACAAAAAAATTATTTCACTTGTATGAGGAGGGAGGCAGGCTCTTTTGTAAAAAGTCATATATACCGCACCGTGATACTTTTATTTTTATTATCTAACAACATAGTCTTCTATTAGTACAATTGAAGTAAGTGAGTTAGGAAATAATAAGTAGGAGTATTATGACTTCACCACAGCTCCTGTGTTTTCTATTTAATGGATACATTTTAGATACAGATATCTGTAAATAGATTGCAGTAGTTGTAGTTAAAGAGAATTTTAGATGGCTCCAATAAACTTTTCCAGAAGAGTTAGACAGATTTTAACTGCATGCCTCGCTTAGACTTGGATTTTCTCAGTTGCAACTTCGCTGCTCATAGTAGCTTATTTCTCTCTTTTTTTTTTTCTTTCATTAGAAGGCCGTGCACATCTCTCTGCTCCCTGTCGCACAACAAAGACAGCTTTATACTAGGAATGTTTAAAACAGCCTGTATTTTCAGGATGTAAGTCTGCCATGATAACTGTCTTGATATCTAATGACTTAATTAGGTAATCATGTAATTGTAGTGAGTAAAGAACTTGTGCAAAGTGAAATAAATCATTGAAATCCGTTTTTCTTGGAGAGGAAAGGATAACATTTGCATTTCATAAGCTTAGCTTATCAGCTTCCATTTTTAGACCCTGCCTTTAAGTAATCCTCTCTTAAAGTGGATGTAGACTGGCTAGCTGGTACATATTTATTTGATGACCCCTAACATGATGTCATAACCTAAAACATCCTCCTTCCGTGCCTGGGAAAAGAAGAATATTACATTGCATACATTGCATTGCCTCTCTTGGCTTTTTTTTAAAATTTATTTGAGAAGAAATTAATTAAGATTTGCATTAATATGGCCTATGTGTTAATTTGAGAGTGGGTGGGTACAGCTTTCTGTTTTCAGTCCCGTTTTCCATATCACAGGAGCCAGCTTCTAAAATCTTTGCTGAGTCTTTCATTATTCAGCAGTCCCATTTGAGCAAGCCAGTTTTGCCAGAGGAGGAGTTTCCAATTTGGCCTATGCCAGACACAAGATATTCCAAACAATTGCTTTGCCCAAAATTTTTATTAACTATGTCATTACCAAGAGTGTTATCTGATAGTAAAACAATTTATTGTTTAAGATTACTCAGTAGATTCATTATTGTTGTTGCATTAAGCGTATGATTGCTGAGAAAGGCTTTCAGTCTAATCATCTGACATATCTTCTAGAACATTTACTTTATCGTTAAAATGATCAGAAGGAAAAAATGATGTGAGACCTACTTAAAGGAGTTTTGAATACCGGTTTTCCATGCCATCTGAGCTATCAGTTGTTTAATCAGCATTAATCACAGAATGACAGCCTGTACTTCACCATGAGACTAGAGAGATGATCTCGCCTTTGAATCTTTTCCATGCCACAAATGTCAGAGATGAAAAGATGAACAAGCTAACTTTCCAAAGCTCTTTTCCACCATTTTTCTTTCCTTTTTATCTGACCAAGTGTACCAACATTTTAAAGTCTGCCTGCCCAAACTAGGCTCCCCCAAGTAGTGCTCTGATTTCAGAAATGCTGCTAATTATGTCCAACTTTTCTATTCTCAAAGTGACAGGCTTATATTGTGGCCAAGTTAGTGCTTCTTTCCTGAAGTCAAAAAGAACCCCACAAACTAGTTTGCTAGTAGCTAGGACAACATATAGCCTTTTGAGTACAGTTGGGCTGTGAAACCTGTCTGGAAAAATGAAATTTTCATGTTTGCTCAATGCTCATATCTGCTACCTCGCCTGTTTAACTGTCTGCATTGGCTGCCAGGTAATCATGCTCTATGTCATATAATCTGGCCTGAACTTCATGTTTGTTTTCTTTGGGGAGTTAGGCTCATGTTCCTTTTGGTCCCGTCCAACAACAGCAATATGTTAATAAGGAAAGGGACTTTTCCTGGAGCTATTAATAGCAAGGGATAGGATTCAGGAAATACATTAACATATTCAGAAAGAAAATGACGTTTGCTGTTACAGATGTGGATTTGCTGGCTCTACACAAAAGAGTTGGTTTTCAAAGGCTCCTGGGGTCATATTTCCATGTTCCCGTTAGCCACATTTGAGAGCAGCTTTTCAAAAGCACCAACGATCCCCAAAAAGAACCTTAAAGAAAATCTGGCCTTAGTTAGGAAATGTTGATTGGTTTTGACTGGTCCTGAAGGCAGGTGGTAGTTATACACACCTTTGTGGGAGGTTAATGAAAATGGATTAGCCCTAGCACAGAAAGGCAATGGCTTTGCACTTCAATTTTAGGTTAGAAGCGATTGTTATTTTAACACAAACCGAATCCTGGCTGTTTCAGAGCCACTGAGATCAAGAAAACTGAAAATTATATCAGAGAAATCAGAGAAAAAAATGATTCAGAATATTTTAAACACAGAGATTTAAAGCTATGCTTTACAAAGTCACTGGGGATCCTTGTGGGCTCTTTGCAATCCTGCTACGCACAGTGAGGTAACTAGATTGTGGTAGTTTCTTACATAGGATCCCAGGTTCACCATTTTCCAAACACATTTGCAAAGCTGGTGGTAGCATATCCTGTGTTTTTCACATGGTTATAATAGCTGCAACAGTATGTTCGATTGTGCAAATGTGGCCTTGTTTACGAATTGTCACTTCCCCAGAAAAGGAATACCCTCATATCATTCTTAATATGAAATTAAAGCTTAAAAACTGAAGTCCATCTATAAGGTAGGCACTCACTAAATACAGAGAAGTGTATGGGAATTAAAGGAAATTGTGCATACGTTTGCCTTTAATTTTTAATCTAAAGGGTTTGAGCTGCAGTTTACCAAAACCAGGTACATGTGCTGAAAGGAGGCAAGCATGGCAATGCAACACTATCCTCCAAAGAACCGTTCGCTCGCCAAGTGAGGGATGTGCTGTGGTGTGTGGCATGGTCTCTGCCGCGAACTTCTCCTCCTCATCATCCTCCTGGCTTTCAGTTCGAATTGAATCCTCTCCCAGGTGGCAATTCTCTTACTTTTTTGGTGAGATGTGCATCAGGCAGACAGTGGCTCTAGTTTTTCACCAACCTGAATTAATGTTGGTCTGTTTTAGGCACTAGATTATTGCAGTAAAAACATTTTGCCCCTATTTCCAAAAAAGTATGGATACCTGGATTTGGGACTGTATTTTTTTTAGAAGTTTAATTTGAATCTCAAATTGCTGAAGTTATTTCTGTTATTCTCCAAATACAGTTTTATTGTGCTTTATTGTACCCTATCTCTGTCTGTTTCCTTTTGGTTCTGCTCTAGTTTAAAATATTATCAGGAGAAATTCAATTTGACAGAAAGTTTATTAGGAAGGCTTTTATTTATTTATTTATTTATTTATTTATTTATTTATTTATTTATTTATTTCCTGTACAGCTCCGGTTCAGATGAATGATTTCACCTAAAATTAAATTAATTTCCAAGCCCTATCTGACCTTTTCTTTTATCAGGTGCAGCCAGGCTGATTCTGACTACTGATGTTTCCTTGCCCTGTCATATATTGTTTAAGGCTGATTGCAGTGAAAAGCAAAAGCTGGTGCAATGACTCTGGCTGCACCTTCAATAAACTACAGCAAGAAAGGATATGACATGATGGATGGATGGATCCACAGGTTGCAAAAATCAAGTACTTGGCTTTTAAATGACTTTACCCTTTCAGTGTTGTGCTTCAAGATTTAATGTTGTTCAGAAAGGAGCCACTGTTATTTTCAAACAGTAAGAAGGGACATTTCAGAGTAAAATGTTTGATTGTGTTTTTTATTATTATTACTACATTGGAAATTACTTGTTTTTTTTTCTTAGAAAATTGTGGCTCTTCTTACATCATTAAAACTATAGTAAAATGAACCTATGCAGTCAAAATACATCTGTGCTCATGGGTAATACTAATAAGCAGTGGCAGCCAGTTTGGAGCGTTGGATTATGTTATGTATGTTTTAGAAATTTTACTGAAATTATTTTTGCAATTAAAGATAAGAAATTCCATAATAGATTAAATTCATTTACTTACCGTTAGACATTTGATTTTTGTCTTTGTAGTAAATCAAATGCTTAATTTTACACAAAAAGCATTCCAAAGAAATCAAAAGAACTAGTCGTGTGTAATGATGCATATTGCTTAAATCTTTTCAGGATTAAGGTTCAGACTTTAATTCTGAGCTTAGCCTTTTTCATGGTAGTATACAATAGACCTAATCCAACTTTTTTTCTTTTTATATTCGTGTTATCTGGTAACAAGAATTGTTAAAAATATATATAAATATTTTCAGAAGAACTGAGTATTGTTAAATTTCAGTGTGATCATTTAAAGGTACTTTTTTTCTCTCTCGTAAAATAACTGCAAATTTTCATTGCAAAGTTCTTATATGGAAAATAATAACAAAAATGTACCTATTTCTGCTGCCTTTTGTGTTCACAGTTATTCAGAAAATAATTTTCCTTTTAAGGCCTTGCACATACAGTCTGACAGACAGTTAGACAGATGGACGAACAGAATTGGCAGATAGATATCACAGTTTATTTTACCAGTGAAAAAGTCGATTACATTGGGAAAGCTGGCTACTACAAACACAGGGAATAGAAGAAAACAGATGGTATGCATTCCAATGCCTGGTGGCTGTTTGAGCATTAAATATTTGTCTGAAGCAGTTCCCTGTAAGTAAGGAATCTGTATCTTTGAACACTGAAGACCCCACGAGTGTTTGGAGAAATAATGAAGTAAAGATGAATTTTAGGGCTTTCTCTGTCATTTAAGAGATTTAAAAGTCTTCTTTATGTATTTATGTAGAAAAAGATATTGTCATTATTGTATTATAATGGCAATATCTTTTTCTAAAAGGAATATTGCTTAAAAGAGAGAATGGATGCTTTAAAATAAAAATAGGAAAAGATGAAACAACCAAGGAACTCCGCAAAATCTATTTCAAAATGTTTTATCCTCTATGAAGACATTTTGTACCAGTAATTTTTAAGGAGCTCTCCATTCCTGTTGACTTGATAGCAACATAAGTGTGTGAGTCTACTGATGGATGGCAGTGTAAGCTCTTAAGTTTATATTACTGCTATCCCAATAGCAGAATCAATGACATTATACAAACTTGCCTCACACCCATCACCTGCAGTTACAATGAGTTGCTGTTCGTTACATACGTGGTTGTTGTTTTTAAGTCACTGAGGATTAGGAAAGAGAGAAAAATGTACTACAGTCCAAGCCCATGAAGGAGAATGTGTGTGAGAGTCACATACACTGTATATTTATTTACTTATGATGAGCCCCAGCCACGAGCCATCAGCTTACAGTTTCTCTTACAATCGCCCTCATTGGCTATTCATGAGCAGGTCATGAATAGCAGGATTATATCACTTTGTTTTTGCTTCCTAAATAGGAGCAATTAAAGAGTCACTTTTCAGATTGGTATTATTAACTGTTTGTTAGGCTATATTTTATGAATAGTACTTTCAGAACTGGAATACAGCATGCCGAATTGTAAATGCTTTCAGAAATAATATGAACATCAAATTATTTGTAAGACAGGAAGTAATTGGTATACTTTGGCAAGTGTATTTTGAATAAAAGAGCTGAATACCAGTCTAGCCTAGGGACCAGAGCAGTTTAGATTGTTATTCCAAACAAGCCTACATCTCTCGTATTCAAGTTGCTCATATTGCTGCTCAGGTCAGCGGATTTTAAGGCCAGAAAAGGGTATTTATATTTTAACCGTATGACTAGCAGAATATAAAACAGTGAATTTCACTAACTTACTCAGAATTAAAGCCTTAAATTCTATATGGTTTACAGAAACACCCAAGCATGTTCCAGCTTCATTGTAAATGTTCTAACTACATAACATGGCGTAAGAGATCTACTGCACCCATAGTTAAGATATCCCGAAGATGGAGTACATTTGCTTTTGGATATGCTCCATGATCCTAGGCTGAATTTGTGTAACTTGGTGAGCTACACTATTTGGAATATGTTAAATGACCAAGAGCTAAGTACAAGTTGAGGAATTTAGAAAACAAGGTAACAAATCTTTCACAATTGGAAAACTGAATTTTTTTTTTGCTAGTAAGCAACAAACTGTGGCTTCTTTTCATCTTGCATCAGAGCCTCCTTTCTAGGAATGTTTAGTCTGAGTTGTACCAGGCTAAATAAAGACTTCTTTGACTTCTGCATTGTTGAGGCTAACATTCCACTTAAAAAAAAAAAAAAAAGATGTCAATGAGGATAAAATTGTGGTTGAGTAAGCTAGGAAAAATCATATAAATTTTGGAAAATCTTTAAAACCAAAACAATCTTTCTATTTTTTTTTATCATTTTTATATATGTTATATGAAATATGTATAAAGGTCAATTCAAAAAGAGAAAATTTTAATTTTTTTTTTCTTCATTGTATAATATTACAAGAATTATTTATTATCTGCCTTCTCTACAATTTTAGTATAGTATACAATTTTTAAAACTGCAGAATTTTCCTTTTTATGGAAGATCAGATGTTAGCCTCACTATAATCATACAATTTCTTTCTTCTTAAAAGTCAAAACCTGTCATTACTGTGAACAAAAGGAATAATTGTTCCATGAAACATAGGAAAAAGGTTCAGTGAGGAGCTGCAGGCTTCTGCAGAACTTTAAAGAAAATAGTTAATATTTAATTAAATATTTATTTTTAATTAAACAAGAAAACAACATAGGCATTACAGTAAACATGATATCAATCCCATTTTCAAGATTACATCCAGAAAACCTCACACAATAAATAGCATGACTACTGTGATAGATGTATTAACTTATATCTATCCCAGAAGGCTGAAGGGCAGAAAGAAACATGTTAGGATTTGACTAAATGTGTTCTTTTCATTACAGTTAATAGTGTTTCTGACTATAAAAGTTAATGATAGTTAATAGTGTTTCTGACAAGAAACTTCAGCTGTTCAGCTGCTCTCTCTGTTTTGTTTTACACAGTATCATTTTAAGCAATGAATATAATTGAGCTCCACCTGTAATTAAGAGATCAAAATTCTTTTGTCTTCTGTATGAAAATACATTTGGAATGTCAGTAGCAAAACCCAATTTACCTGTGGAAATTATTAATTTGATTGGAATAAGTGGGACAAATGAAAGAGTAAGTTATCTTTCTAGTATGAACATGGAAGAGTTTGCATCTGATCATTAACTAAGGATCCTAGGATAAATCAGTCTGGAAGGGACCTCAGGAGCACTTTTTGCTCAAAGATGTATGATGTCAGGGCTCTGTCCATTTTGATCATACTTCCAAAGATGGAAACAGGGCAACCTGTTCCAGTACTTGACTAACCTGATGAGAAGAATTTTCCCCATATATGCACTTACAGCATCTTTTTTCAACTTATACCCCCTGTATTTCATTCTCCCATTATGTGACAGTGTGAAAAGTTTAACTCTTCTTGGTGCTCAGTGTGTAGATGATAGGTCCATTGAAGCTATCTCTTTTCCAGGCTGAAAAAGCCCCAGTCTCACAGCCTCTGCACATGAAATTTCTCTGGCCCCTATCTGTCTTGGTGGCTTCCACTGAACTTGCTTAGTTTATCAACATCTCTTTTAGTCTTAGTTTATCATCATCCCAACTCAAAATTGACTGCAATGTTCTTCTCAGAACCATGAAGTATAGATGGGCATAAGAACACTGTCACAGATATTCTGCTCTACTGTAATTTTGTCTTTAGTTTGAAAGAACCTCCACTTCTGATACCTTCATGTTTTTGTGGAGTCACAACAGGCAAAGGTGCTTGAAAGAGTGTTACGAGTATGTGTAGTCAGATGGACTGCTAGAACAGGAAAGCACAACTCCACAGGAGATAGACACACAAACCCTCAGGAATGAGCATAGATATTCCTTCTCCATAAGAAGCCATTCCAGAAGAGAAGTTTAGATAACAATGCTGTCTTTTCCAACCCAGCTGGCAGCCTAAGCAAGATTGCAGACAGACTGGTTTGCACAGCATGATCATTAGAAAAATGATACACACCCTAGGATATATATATAAATGACATAGTTCAAAAGGTGCTAGTTTCTCTTTAAAACAGTGATGGGAAGGGTACAGATTTCTTTTTTGAACTTTTTCTGAATCACTGATTTTCCCAGAAGACAGCACAGTGGATATAAAAACACCTCTCCAGATTACAGAAATATATTCACAGGACCTATGTAGGCATTTTTTCAGAACATCACTTTTTTTAAAAAAAATTTGCAGCATTGCAGGTACAGTGAAAAATCACGTCATACTGTTTTGCTAGAAAAGAAATCTGAACTGAAAAAAAAATCAACAATCGTTCCAGTATATTTAACTTACTGAAACAAACAATATAATGTGTTTTCCCGAGTACCTTTATTTCACGGATTCATATACGGATATGTATTGCCACATTGTGACGAAGTTGGAGCAACGGCAGAGTAATTTAACAACTGTTTTAGGAAGATGGAAACAGTGCCAGAGGATATTCTTTCCAGGACTTGGTTGTGCAATTTTCCATTAGCATCTGCAGTTTGCATTTGTGAAATTGTAAAGGACATATGATACATCTAAAAGACAAATGGTTAGTAATTTCTCCACATACTGCCATCAGTATCACAAAAGAAAGTCTGTCTATAGGAAATTAAAAAGATTTCATCTAATCTGCTCAGAAAATTTACTTAAACAGCTCAAAATTCAAAGATCGATAGCAATGGTAGGTGACAGGCCTTTTCCTTCTTCTCTCTCTCTTTCTCTCTATTTCTCTCTTTCTCTCTCTCTCTCTCTCTCTCTTTTTTTCCCCAAGATTTGGTTGCAGGTCATGATCAGCAAAGAAAACCATTTGAATATGATTGATGGTACCTGTACTTGAACCAACTGGACTTGAAGTCTAGTTTTTCATTTCTCTCCTAGAAACAACTGTCACCTGCACAGGAGAAAAGTCACCACACTCACACAAACATAAAATTAGTAGCCACAAAATCCAAACACAACTATCACTGCTGACAAGGAAAGGACTCAATTTTCTATTACTGAGTTGGTTGATGCATGAAGTTTGTTTTCTGACAACAGCTAGAAACAACCGTGAGCACCCAGATTTCCTCATACTAGTGCTGTGTATCAGGCACTGCTGAATTTTCTTCTTTCAAAAGTTTCCAGCCTTGTGGAACTCATGGAAACATACCTGTCTTTTCAGCCAATCTCGGCCTGTTCCTTGTAAATTGATACCTCTGTTTTATTGGCCTTAGAGCACCACTCTTAGTCTTTTGTGGTGAAATTTTTCCTTCCCACTCTCGTGTAATGAATAGATTCATTGTTGAAAATGTAGTGGTTAAACTTTTATAAATCTTGGCAGTCTGCAGAGCTGTAGAAACATGTTGGCCATCTAGAAGGGAGGATCCTTTTCATGTGGCATAAAGACACAAATAGTTTCTCTGAGTTTCTGTTTGGATGTCAAGTTGAAAACAGAATATACCCATCCCCGTCATTTTGCTGTGACTTCAGGCTGTCCGAGTGCAGGCCCGAGAGGCTGATTGCTGAGCAGGTTTAACATGATCTCAACGGAAGAGGGAGGAAGTCATTTAAAAGAACTAGTGTGTATGTATAGCAAAGGGCATTTCTTCTGACTAAATGGGCTAATTGTTGATTAGAAAAATGAATGTGAGAATTAAGGACACCTGAACCAATAAAGTCCAATATTTGCATTTCTGGAGAGAACAAATACAAAATCATTGAAGAAATGATTTTTTTTTTAATGAAAGTTGAGAAAATCTAAGGGAAAAAAGAAGCTTGTGAGTAATCCTTGCCTAGTAGACTTAGTTTCATGAGCTAAAAGAGAAAATGGAGAACCTGTGAATAGTAAAATGTATTTTGAGTGTGATTGTTTTGTTTGTTTTACACAATCTTTCACTTTCTCTTTTTTCTCTTCCCTAAAATAAATCTACTACTCATAATATTATCTTGTTTTACATGAATGCCCTATCTTCAACAGGGTAGGATCATTAAACACCTTATTTTTGTAAATTTTTATAACATAATATGTTATCTATGCAACATTCATAGGCATGCATACATTGAACCTGGCAAATTTTAACAGCATTAGGGAGCTTTAGACAGTAGTGGAGGACAAGAAGGGCTCATTAAAAGCACATAATGCTGAGAGCATCTCCCAAATGGTTCTGAGGACATTCAGTTACAGGAAGTGTGATATGAACTCTGTTTTTTCAGGTTTTAGAAGTGTCGTACAAACCTTGTGTTTCACTCAAGCTTCCATGACAGTTTGGTTTCCCTCATTCTTTTCCCACACACTTCTGATATTCTTCCAGTTGAAGTTTCTTGTGACGCAAAGAAGCCAATATTTTCTGCAGCTATTTGATAGGAATAGAGAGGAATAGGGTAGTTCTGGGTAGCATATGTCAAAGGTGATTTCTGCATTCTCCCAGGTGAGTGCTGGTACTCTACTGTCATTATTACCTAATTGTATCCATACGTTTTGGATCTCTTTGACCACTCATGTTCACTGAAGGCTGCTTGTTTTGTAATGCTGAAGAGCTACTGGTCTGACATTTCATAATCATTTTGTCTATGCTGAAATTAAAGGGAAGCTGCAGAAAAATCAATCCCCAGATTGTATGAATAACAACCTCACTTTAAAGCTTATCTTCTGTATCCCTTACACAGTTAAGATACAGTGACAGGATATTCTGAAATGTAAACCATTCACAGGTTGAAGAGTACAAGGCTTAAGAAAAAAAGGGTTTACAATTGTAGTCAGTCTCACCTGAGTGTAGCTGTGTCCATCTAAATTTACAGTGCCACTTTTCTGCAATGGGAGGTGCATTCTGATCCTCATGTTATTACCAGGCTAGGGAGCATAAATTGATATATTTGTGGGTAGGCAGTAAAGGAGAAAGCAGCCACGATATGTGTATGCAGTGGAGGGTAAATGTGTTCCACAGCTGTTGTTTTGCTCGGCAAGGTATGAGTAATCCTTAGAGGCTGAGACCTAGGAAATACGGCAGCCGTGGTCTGAATGGCATAGTGCCACCAGAGCAATTTCCTTCAAATGCTGATGCCATTCAGTGTTAACCAATAGCATATGAATCATCAGACCAAATTCATTTCAGATGTACAGTTCCCCTCATTCTATGCATATGAGCACTGATGGGGATTGGGTGAGACATCGAGAATGGTGGTATGCACTTCCCATAAAAACCTGCATGGCCAGGGGAGGGTGGATGTAAATCTTCAAAAGCCAAGACAGGCATTAGAAATTATGCGGTTATGACTTTTGGTTGATAAAGAGGAGGAAGGAAAAATGATTCTATTGATGGTTTGTAAAGAGAAATAGCTTAGATATTGCTTAGGAGGACTATGACAAAATGATAAATTCTGCTAAGAACAGTCACATGAAGATGCAATCACAAATTAGTTGGTAAGTTGTTCTCTGTCCTGTATCACATTTTGAAAGAGGTTGTCATGTGGTAGCAACTTTTCATAAGACAATCATGACTGAAGCCTACTTACCTTCTTTTTGTCCTGTTGTAGTAAAACTACATGATTATTTTCCAGTCCTATGCCATTGTGCTACAAGGCCTGAATCTTATCCTAGGAGTAATAAAGAATATATTTAGTAAAAAAGGGTAATTAACTGGAATTGAAATGATTAAATGGAATAAGTGTGATTTCTTGTAGCACTGTTTGAAAAAAAAAAAACAGTTTGAATGTTTACAAAGGCCATATGAAAATTCTGCAGTGGGGACAACCAAAGCAGAGATCAGAAGCAAGGCTGTGGTAAGAGACAGCAACACAGTGAAATACAAACTTTTATTTGGAGTCTTTCCCATAAATATCTTCCTATTTTTCATGCAAACAGTGTTCTAACTTAAGGAAAGTTCGACAAACTGTGTAGGTAGCTGAATTTTACTTCAATGTAATCCACATGTTAAAATAGAGTTTTGTGTGCACATCCTACCCAAAAAAATAGTATATTTTCCAGACTGTCACAACACTTTTAAAATGTCTTGAAATCTTGAGGAAATTGATTTTATAATAGGGTGCTATTCTACAAGCCAATCTGAGGGACTGGAATGCTGAATAGCATCCAAGACTAATATGGACACCCAAAACAGGAAGGGAAGCATGGGAAGATTGGTGAATGTATAGGAGGAATTGAAAATGTTGGAACTGAAGCCAAGTGACTTTCAGAGTATTGAGAGACATAAAAATAAATCTCAGGGACTTCATTCCTGTTCAAAGGGAAGTTGTTATTAGCCTAGGACTTTTGCTCCCCTCCCTCTCACCATCTGGGGACAAGCAATGGTTACTATAGCCATTACCTGTGAAATAGCAACTGATGCTCTTGTCTTCAGTCCTCTTCAGAGGCTGCTCAAGGACTAGACAAGGAAATTTCTAGATGTTTTTCTATTATACCTTGGTTCACATCACAATGAGGACCATAGAGTGTCCAGACTTGGAATATTTAAAAGGGTTCCACAGCTCTTTGCATTTCCCCAAGGTCACTTTTCCTTCTAAAAAGGTAGGTGAAGCAATGGTGACCATCTATGCTTCCTCCTCACCATGACACTCATGTGTCACTGAACACATTAGTCTTGCAGCAAGCACACAGTCTCTCTCAGTCTATTTCCTAGCAACTAAGGCTATTACCACCTTTTCTGGTGACTTCTCTGCAATTAAGCAGTCAGAAGTTAAATCAGGAGAGATGAGGTGAAAATGCAGGAATTTCAAAGCCTGACGAGCGGTGTCGTCTGTATGGTGTGCCGCAGAAGTTCCTCAGATATAAGGCTTAATGTATCTGAGTCACTGTAGGCATTAGAGCTCAAGAGTGAATGGTTTGGATTCATGAGAGGCAGCTCTGAGTGTCCTCGGAGAGATGGAGGTTTTCCTCCTAGTGTGCCAACTGCAACCCTCTTCTGATGCCTCTCAGTATTCTCCGAAGACTGTGTTTTTTGCAGGCTTCAGAATTTGACTGAAGAGGGAAACTAGACTTTTCTAATGGGATAATGTAATCAAAATTGACATATCTTAATCGCTACTTAAACAGAATGTCCTGGACAAAAGAGTTGCACCATTTTTTCTTTATTTGCTGATTTGCATAGTTTTGTTAGGCTTTTCTTTTTAAGATGAGTGAAATCTATAATTTAAAAAATTGGCTCAATCATCTGAAGGAAAGAGATGACAAAGGAAAGCTTTTCTTCTTCACATCACTGAATACAATGGATTATTCAGTACCTATATCACTAATACGCTGGAATGAGCATCAGTGGCCTTGCAGCATTACAAGGTGGAAATTTAATTCTCTTTCTGTCAGAGACTAGAGTTTGTATATATCTAAATCTATCAAGCTGACTACAAGTTCCACATGTTTCAGATTTTAAAAAATGATGGTAATCACTAGACTGCAGTTGGGCTTTAAAAGGAACCCTGTCTCATATAAAATCCAGACTTTGTAAACAATTACAGCAATATGTAATTATATAAGAGTAATTTAAATCAAGATTGCAATCTCTTCTTTCCTCTCCATGCTTTTCTTCTGTGCTTTGTTGTTCAAGAACCCTTCTAGCACAAGAAATCCTTTCAAATAGATTTCTAGAGGGTAAGAATGACAGAAATTCTGTTTGCTAAGGTTTACTAATATGATGACCAGTATTTTAAAGTTAACTCTGATGAGTACTTCTGTCTACAGCTGTTAATCCCTTCTTAAGAGATTAATGAAAATCTGAAGGCAGGCATAGGTTTTATTTCTAAACAAATTGAAGTTAAACCCAAACAGAAATAACAAATTATTTAAATACGCACATTTACTTTTTTTTTCATAGCACATTAGCATGTTCTATGGCTTTAACACAGGGAGTAAAATTATTTGTCTGGCTTTCTGGCTTCTTTTCTTCTTCTCTTTGTCTTCAAATGTGAAATTCTAGTACAAATCAAAATATCAATCAAAAAAAAAAAAAAAAGAAAAAGCCACCATAGTTATGGACTTATTTAGGAAAGCAAGGATAAAGATATACTTTTAGTAGTGTTTTTAAAAGCATATGAATAACTTTTTGTTGGATGTCGGTGGGATACCAGGACCAACCTGAGAAGGTGCTTTTGAAGCTGTTGACTAATTGAAACTTTACAAGCTCAAATGCTTTTGTGAAATTGGACAATTCTTCATAGAGGAACTACAGCCAGCAAAAGAATAGTGACCTTTTTAAATTCCTTGCCTTTTTTGAAGTATGACCAGAAGTTACGATGTGTGTATGTACTTCACTAAGCTCCTTAAAAAAGCCTAGCGTACTTTTGTAAAGAGAGCAATTCTTACAGTCACTGACATACATGCTATATGAGATGCAAGTTAATCAAGTTTTAGCATGTCACCTGACCTTTACAAAGTAAACCGCCTTCATAAGTGCACTAGAGCAAAACTGATGGGGTCCATTATGGCAAGTTGTGTTTTTCTTTTAGAGATATTACACTTGATGGATTTCTGATGGGATCTAGTGTGAAAAAACCCTCTCATTGTAAATTGCACACTTGGCTGGGAAAAGTTGAACATAGCTCCCAACTGGCTCAGTCAAAAGAATATTCCCCTAGCAGAATTTTAAGTGTCTCAGACAAACTCACTTCAAAGTGTAATTCCTACTGAAGTTAGAGAAACTGCCTGTATTTACCATTTAGGCATGACAGCTTCACTATTTCAAAACCACAGGCACCCATCATTACTTTTGAAGAGCAAATGTGATTTTAGTAAGAACATATACAATTTTTAACACATAAATTGTTTTTCCTCAAGATCTTTTACTAAAAAATCATTTTAAAATATTTCTCTGTGTGTTGAAACTAGAAAACTATTTTTTCCTCTTTTTTATTTTTGTTAGTTTAGGAAGGTAAGCTTTTTTTCTTCCTTAGGTCTTCACCCAAACTTTTCGATATAATTTTTGCTTTTTCTAAAGAACTTGCAAAAAAAAAAAAAAAAAAGGCGTGAAAGTATAAAAATATGGAAATGTAAAAAAGAAAAAAAAAAGGCAAAATGGTTCAAGCTGACCTTTTTGTTAAATGTTATGCTATTAAAAGTTTATGTTAATTTTATTTATATATCTGTTACAAATTGTTGTCTTTGCTTTTTCCTTTATATTCTTAGTGTAGTCACAATATATCAATGTGATATTCAAGGAAATTCTAATTAACTCAGAGCAGTTGTTGTCTAGCCTTTATTCACAGGCAGTTCATAGTTCATGAAAACGTACAATGTTGTCCATAATACAAGATACAAAATATGGAAAACCAAGGTGAAAATCAGAGATGAATTTGAAATGCTGCAGAATGTTCTTGTTTAACACTGCCATTTATGATCATTTTCTGTGATATGACTATTTCTTTTCATTGCCTCTCATACAGTAATAAAACTATATGCTTTTTACCTCCTTACAAGATTGTGCTCTCTTTGCAGTATATGTTCTGCAGTTTACTTTTTTTTTTTTTATTTTTTATTTTTTATTTTTTTTTTTATTTAATTTGACTAAAGATTAGATTTTAAGCACTGGCCTATCCTGTCCATAGTGTGGGCCTATTTTTATCTATTTGTTTATTTATTTTCAGATTGGTTAACTGTCTGACAATCTTTTAATAAAACAGCTTAGTTCATATTCATTTATACTTTCCTGACATGACTTTGCCATATAGAAATAAAACTGATCAGTAAAGACTAGTTATAATTTTTTATTCTTGACTTTTTTATGAATTGTATTCATAGCAATGTTAGTCAGGGGAGAGATTTTAATGGCAGTTAATGACAATAATAACCACAGTAAACTATGAGCATATTTTAAATGTCAAGATAAGCTACATACTGGATATTTATAAGTTCCGTTATGCCTGGAAGAGATGGTTTACAGTTATTCTTTAATTAAATATTTTCAAGGTGAGACACATTGGTGGTTCAATAGAGCAAATTGACTGTAGAATGTTCTTGGCCCACAAGTTGTCATGTCCTAATGGACTTCTTGCTATAGAGAAAGTGATCTGCTCAGAAATTTGGAGGAACAATATTAATCTTAGTGAAAAAAATCACAACTGATGAAAAAAATCTAAGAAGATTTAAGTTTAACTCTGGCATCTAAGGAGCGTATAATGAATGGCTGGTGACCTATTTTTCACTCTTTAAAGCTTCATGAATCGTGCCCTAAATCTCAGTCATCTACACATGCTTTTTAAGACAGTTTAAAAATACAGAATTGGAATGAGGGCAAGACTGAGGTGTCACATCACTCAAAAGGAAAATACTGTATTGTACAGATTTCTGGGATAATAGCATTGCCTTCCTTGGCTTGAGAAAGAAAGACCCACTGAACATTAACTCTAAAAATGTCAAATGAAGAGTTTTTGAAATCCCACAAGTTTCAACTCCACATATTATTTTATAGTCTGATGAAAAATCATATAGAAACTAAAAAGATTTCACTATTTGTTCAAAGACCCTTTAACCTCATATATAGTTAGAGCATATGAAGAGCAACACAGTGTCCCTGGAGTATCTTGCATGGGGAATCCCGGGCAGGGCAACAGAGTATATGCAGAATCTAAAGCTTTTTTATTAATTTTCCAATGGAATTGGAATAAGCCAATGCGATTAATATTTTGAGATGGACTTTATCGATGTTTATGATCACTTTGGGCTAGTTTGTGTTAGCATCAGCTAACTAAAAACAAAAGTGAAAAAACAGTGCATGTCAGTATATCCAACTGTTCATCTCTGTCCGTCAAGATCTTTAAGCCCTTACTGTGTTTTAAAACACAAACGCAACAGAACTTAAGCAAATACTCTTAGGTTAGCATGTGGATGGTTTTGCAGTATATGGATATACTTCTTCAAATACTTTCCTGAAAGTGAACTGTTCTGTAGCACTCTGTCATATGAGCCATATCGTTGTAGAGTTTTAAAGGAATTTTAAAAATAGCAGCTAAATTAGATATCCCCCAAAATGGTGATAAAATCAATTACAAAACAACAACAGTGCTCTTTTTATACATTTTAAGAAAATTGGTAATTTAACACTTGAATGCAAATATTCCTTCTCCATATGCCAAGAATGTCAAATGACTATGGTATAATTATTCTGATACCATTCAAGTATTACTCTGTGCGATTTAAACATGATCTTATGTTTTCTTGAGATACTGTGGTAGACATGAAAAAAACTTCCTTATACTTATGCAGATTGAAAGAATCCAATGCTAATAGATACTGCATTATTATAAAAAAACTATGTACATTTTATGTTTCTTTAAAAGTAAAATATAAAACTAATAAACAGTATTATAAATGTAAGGTTTGCAGTTCTGAATGAAGAGCTGTCTCCTGTCTTTCTTCAGAAAAGGTGGAAATGGGTAATATCACTACTTAGTGTATTCTGTTTTTCTGTACCACTCTTCAGTTGCCCCGACATTACATACATACTCAGACTTTGACAACCACTGGTAGGAGCCAAGAGCATGAAAATAATTTAGTTTTCTAAAGGTTATTGAATCCTCCCTCTCTCTTCTGAGATCACTAGCAATGCAGTTAATAGATGTCTGTGTTAGAACTGGCACCTTTATCAACACAATATATATCAAGCAGATGCCACAAGACCAAATGTTTTATATGTTTGATAATTTTCTTGTTATATAGCTTTCTTAGCCATAACTGGTGTGAGACTGGGTGCTTTGCAGTAGTTATATATTTCTTCTAAAAACATGACTCATCACTGTGGAGATGAGATATATTTGTACTCCCTGGTAGACTATCCATGTAAGAAAGAAGTCAATGAACTTGTAATGCTGCTTCTCTTCTTGACTAAGGGAAGATTTTCATTGAGAGATCTCTTAACATCTCTTCCTGCGCTGTATTTACAGTTTCATACACTTTGGAAAAAAAATAGTCGTAGATTCTTCTCTTATATGAAGGATGGGCGAAAATTAAGTGTATCACTATGTACACACAGCTTCCACCAGTTCAAAATGAATTGAAGCCAAGATATTGATCATATCAGACTCCCAGGGATAAAAGGTACTGGATAAATATAAAACATGGTAATAACACCTGTGTTCATATTGAAACAGTTATGGACAGATTCCTAATGCTTTATGATTTCTTATTTGATGGAAGTGGCATTCAGTGAAGTTGGCAGGTCTATATTAACTTTAATAGAAAGAGACATCTTGCTACTGTACCTCACTTTTAAAAGGATTACCATAGCTGCCTATACTCTGCACTTAAATTGAACTGAAAGAAGTGCCACATTCATCTATCATTGCCAAATAATACATTTGTATGCAGTTCATAACAAAATTGAATTGCCTGGACAGTCTGTTGAAATAAATTTAATGCTGCTTGGAAAAAAGAGCTTACTTGGCTGTGGCAGAAATGTATCAACCACACAAAAAGTTGTATTTCTGAAGCAGCAGCCATTTGGTGCTTTGCCCCTAAATCTAATGGCAAAATTCTTTTTTTTTCATACTATTTTAGACTCATATTCTTTTTTTATGTTTCCTAGGATTATACTATTTTTCAACATTCTCAATAATTATTTTCTCAACATACTTTATAAATAGGTAGTAAAAGGAAATCCAATCTTAGCTCAGTTATTACCAATTGGGCAGTTATTCTTGCATCTCTTGTTAAACATGGAAGAATATCAGTCAGTGAGTAGCAATTTAAGATTATGAGACTAGACAGAAATGAGTAGAGAAGTGAACAAGTCTATATCTCTAACCCACAATCTCTCCATTTCTGCCTAGATATTCAGTGCCATGAATTCAACACATTCAGATAAACGCTCTGAAAAACAACTTGAAGCAGTTACAAAAATGAAATAAATAACTGGATTTTTATATAGTTGTTAAAATAGGCTGTCTCTAATTTTCATGTCAAACAATTCATGGATCTATTGGAAATTAATTATTCCACTTACATTTAAAGATGTTATCCCAAAGTACTCCCATCTTAACACAGTGGATACATAATCTATCTCACATCTTATAAGAAAAATGATCTGTTCTTTGGGACTTCCAGATCAATTTTGCAAACTAAAATAATTCCACTATTCCACTGTGTTATGCCAGGAGTGACCTCAGTGCTTAGAGTTCGGATAACACAGAGAAGGAGACCTAGCTTTAAATGAAAAATAGTTCCAATGAATTCAATTATCTAAAAATGTATAGGAGGTCAAAAAAGGGGCAAATTCTGATGCTAAACATTCAAATATTAGATGTTCCAAAGAGAAAATAAATAATTCATCACTGCATCTATTGTTGATAATGGCAATCCAAAAAGCTGAAAATATCCTGGAGTTATCTTTGCAACCACACCACTATGAAACTATAAATATGAAGAGGATAACCACAAGAGAATAATGAGAGTCTCATTTCCTTAAGATAGATGACATTTGATTTTGCTGGAGAAGCTGAAAGCTATTGACAATTAGTTTTGCATAAACTTTTTGCAAAATTGTCTAAGGACATAGATTTCATTGTCCCTTTTCTCTTAAACATTCCCACAAAACTAGAAAGATAATTGTTTGAATAAGAATAATAAGGATTTGAATTTTGTCTTCTCTTTCTAAAGTTTTTTATAGCTTATAGCTTAAGAAAAAAACCGTACACAAAACTGCTTTATTGGAAATAAAAAGTTGTATTTTTACGGTGTTGATCTTAAAAGATTCATATGCGTTTGCGTTTGAACACAAATATGTTCTTGAACTCTTTTCAGTAAGGCAACTTCAGTTGAGCATATTCTTTCAATATTTTATTTCCTTCGTCACTGCAAGCACTGGAGCTTTTGCAGGCCAGTATTTTCCAAACACATTTATAGTTCCCTAGCTCCCACTCATGCCTTTTCCTAGAAACTTACATACTATCTTATCTTCATAGTATATATATTCATCATTTTCCAGTATAAATCATAATATACTTCTGAATTCTTGTTCCTGAGCTGCTTAGATAATTTATATTAGGATTTCTTTTAGTTTTGTAGATTTTTTTTTTAATATCTTAGATCACACTGGTTCTTTCTCTGCTAAGGACTAGTATAATTATAAAGGGTTATGTATGTTTCTTCCGTTGGATACAGCCACAGAGGTTCCTGATGCTCTGGAATGTAGGAATCCATCTCCTTTTTCAAGACAACAGGACGAAGTCTCCCACAGCAAGAGTCACTAGCCTGTTTGAAGCCACGTGAACTTTCTGCCTCATATTGTGTTATGCACATGTATAGGCTGATGATGCTCCTGTGGAAACAGGTATTATTTTCGTTAAGTAATTTCTGTTCCATCTGCCATCAGTGATGGTGACAAACTGATTCACTGAAATGGCCACTAATACAAAATGAGAAATGCATATCCTGGAAGACGGAATTACTTTCAGGTAAAGTCTTGTTTAGGTTTAAAGTTAAGGAAACCATATCATTGTGTATATCTTTAAATTCTCGACATCTAGGAGATAAATCTCAGTGGCAGTAGCTAATAAAATACAATTTGCTATCATAAATTTTAGTAACTTAAGGAACAATATCCCCTCTTGGCACTATATCAATTTCATCTCTTACCATTTTTTTAATATTTCCTATAGTATTTGTATACATCAAAATATACTGTTGTTTATACCTGTCAAGGGAAGTTTATTTGGAGTGGGAAATAATACTTAACATAATATATATTGTCATTTAAAGAAATAATTTTGTTTTTGAAAAGCTTGGTAGAAAAATAACACTAGTTTTTTTGACCAAAAGTCTCCCTACAGTTTATCTCCTTGTCATTCTTTCTTGCAGATTCCTGTCCTCTCCTAAAGCCCTCAGAAGAAGAAATAAGGAAGTAGAACATTTTCTGATAGAATAACTCATTTTCAAAATACGTTTTTCACTGATCTACGTATTTCATGAGCTGAGAAGGTCTTCCAAGAGTGCTACTTCTCCTGGCAAGTTTGTTTCCTCATTTAAATCCTTTCCTTAGATTAAGGCTTCTGTTTCCAGTGAAGGCTGAGAACAACCTTTTGATCATCACCAAATGTCCCCCACTCACACAAAAATAATGCTTCTGTTAAACTGCTCCCTCCCCCCAAGTTAACTTCATTCAGAAGAGTTGCAGAAGAGTTGTCCTTACTCACTCCATACAAGTGCGTATGTAGTTTAACCAATTCAAAAAAGTCTTTGCTTTTTGGCGTAGTGATGATAGCTGTTTCCATTATATGAATTTGACTACTAATTATATGAGTACTTGAATACAGAAGCTTGTGCCAAATCTGTAGCTTACCTGTACCATATAAAAATGAATGTACACATTCTGTTCTACCTGCTGGTATAAGCGATCTTGCTAGACCATTTGCTAGGAATCTTACCAAGATTTGCTAGGAGTCATTTCAAGACATTTGCTGCAGAGATCTACCACTGAAGACACCTGAGGATGATGAAATTAGGAATGTGAAAAAGCATGTCAGTCAATAATACATAGTGTTTTTAGAAGGATTTTAACCTTATATCTGATCGTGTGGAATTTGGATGAAAACATTAAGCATTAAAAATATGGACATCAGTAAACACAGTTCAAAATGTTTGAATTTCTTAGATTTCTAGATTTAATAATTTACAAATTCTATGTACATCTTTAAATTACATATATATATAAACTCACATTAAAATATATAGATTTCAATATTTCGATTTTAATCAAGCTGTGAAGAGTCATCAGTTTGCTCTTTGCTTATGTTTATGCAAGCCTTAATAATGACAGTTTATAAGCTACATTACCTAAGAGGCAGACCAAACTTCACAGTAGCACATTTATAAATATACCCCAAAGTAAGTAAATGTGCATACAAAATATAACTCATGAGTAACGAGGGACTCTGAAATAAACTCTGCTGTAAACAAGTGACTTCTTATGAACACAGTAACAAGTTACATATGATTTTGCATATGATCTTGAGCATCTTTCAGAATGTGAACTTTTGTATGCAAAGTTTATGAGCAACCCTATAAGAATGAAGCAGAATACCCTCACAAATGCTTTAAAAAATGAAATATTAGGAAGGAAACATTTCAGTATAGAATTTCAGCATAATATTTCAAAGAGCTACTTGGAATATAGTCTTTCTTTCTCAGGATATTTTCTGATATTTTCATTCGAAGGAAAAGGTTGTGCTTTTTATAAACATATTATTATTATATATTGTTATTAATATATTTTTTGACATACTTGTGAAAAAACATACACCAAAAAAAGACCAAAAATCCTTTTGAGATATTTAAACACCAAGTGAATCTTTTTTTAAAGATTGCCTTTTTTTGTGGAGTTTGTACTTTTAAGACAACTAACTTCCATACCCTGCTTTTTTTTTTTTCAGCTTGAGTTTTGCTGTGGTCTCTCTGATGGGAGGTCCCATCAGTGGAATGACAAGATGTTGACTAGCCGAGGAGAGAAGTACAAAGGGGAGAATTGAAGCACTAGGTTTCTGAGGTGCAGTTCGCACAAGGCACTGCATCACACTGAAAGACATGGCCTTATGTTAATCATACTGGAAATAAAGTATTTTATATCACTCTATAAGAGAGGTTTTTGGTTTTTTTTTTACTTCAAAGAAAAATAAACCAGAAAAATAACATGTTTTCAGGTTCCCAAATAGACATTATAGAAATTTTCAGCCAAAATTGAAACTTGCATGTAGAAATTTGTATTTTTATGAATTTTCTAGAAAAAATATAAAACAAAATAAATTGGAGATTAATTATAACCATTAAAAACAGATGAAAACAATTGTAAATTATTTGTTACTCCCTGTAATAATAATTTTTAAACCAGTTATAAGTGAAGCATTCAGTACTTTGAAACATAGTACCTGTCTTTTGTGTTTGGCCATAAAAAAAACAAAGTGATTGTCATGATCATCATTTAGTGCCATTAGAAATAACTTATACAGCCATTTCTTTTCAATTTTGCAGTTCCCACTGTTTACCATGTTACTTATACAGTGCTTTTAAAGGGGCATAATTCAGAATGCAGCTTAGATCAGTAGCCCTCTTTCACACTGTATCATTAGTTATCAAGCTTTTACATTGGTTCAAAGCAGTTATTGGTAGACCAGTTAGACAATACCATCAAGAAATATCTCTCCCATCAGTTTCTGCATGGCACTTTGAAATGACTTATACCACCCTACATGTTGTTAAATATTCTGCTCCCGTCACAGGCTACAAATGCTTGCGTTATATTTTACAGACATTTTGGTTGTTGCTGAAGAAGTTCTGCCTTCGCATTACTTTGTGTCACATCCAACAATCCCTTATAACCACTTCAAGGGCATTTCACTTCATTTATATTGGTTATCTGGGCAGAGAAGACGAGAATTAATGATCCCATGAAACACTAGATCCGTGCCACACACTTTCAGGTGAAGCTGTAGGACTGAAATATAACTCAAAAAGAGCGATCTTTATATTTAAGAGCATAGACTTTTATTCATTTGAAGGGAGAGAAGATAATATTCCTCCCCTCCTCATTTTGCCAAACTATAAGGAAAGAATTTTTGGCCCTGCTAAGGGAATCAAATTAGATGATGTCATTTGCTAGAGATAAAAACAGTGTGAAAGGCACCAGACACTCACACGCAAAAAAAATTAGACAACTCTTTCTCATTTAATATACTTAAAACCTGACCCCTATAAAGGAATCATCAATTATGAAGCAATTAGAGATATAAAGGCATGACATTCATCATCATTATTTATGGTAGGAGTAGCACACTATGTTATTTTCCTTGCAGTTTCAAACATTCTGAGCCTAGTATAAAGTCATATGTAAAAGTGGGTTTGAAATACAAAGGATTTTTTTGCACAAAGGTCATATATATATGTGTATGTGTCATCTATATAAACATGTATACGTGACAATCCATAACTTTTTCAGTTTAGGGGCAAAATATGCAAGCATAATAAAACAGAAAAAATCTATGATGTCACATAATAAATGACATTCAAAATTGGAGAAGACAAGAGAAATGCTTCCTTTTATTCTCTTGTGTATTGTTTTATTCCAAACTAATCACTGTTTATTTTATTCCAAATGTGACTTATCCAAATTGGTTTCATGATCTGCTATTGATTGGAAAAGTGAAAAAAAATTGAAAAAGGCATGTATAGTGGAGGACTTTGAATGAGAAATTTGCCCTAAATGGTTATTCTGTAAAAGAAAAAAAGAAAAGTATCTTAGCTCAAACTGAGCTTTTGTGTAAATCATTGTGCCCCGGAAAGTAAAATGGTAACTGCCAGAATGAATTTTAAATAAAAGCTTAACCTCAGCTATATTAGAGAGATGTCTCTAGAGTGTAAAATCAATCAAGTGTGTGACACATATGCTGTTAACATCCAAACAAAACAGATATCAACATATATAAATAATTTGCATAAATATTTCTATTTAGAAAAGAGATAATAGCGTCCAGAGTTTCGTACTGCTGTAGTGATTTTAACACATCTTTTCACAGTTGCTTGGAAAGGACTATAAATACACCTGCCACATTGGGGAAACACCAGGAAACTTTTGGTAGAATATATAGTTAAAAGTAAATTGCAGGTCATCTTTTCTAGGCAGCCCTGTACAAGCTGGGCCTCACAGCTTCATTTTTATCAATCAACATAGATCTGTCACGGATGAAGGCAAGTAATATATATTTTTTTATAACCAAACTTTCCTGATGAGAAAAAAAAGACTGTGTAAATAGTGCCTGGCTAAGAGTTTCTATGATAAGCATTTTTCAGTTCCTTTAAGGGATTAAAATTTGTTTAAGTCCTGTGGCTAAAGACATATATATATATATATATGCTCCCTCCCCCATTTCTTTTTTTTCCTGTTTTCCTAGTGATTATAATTTTAACCACAGACTTTCTTAGGCATTTTCCTTATATTGTAAAAATAAAACAATACTTAAAAATCTTCCCCCATGCCATATGTCTGGACTTAAATTTCCTCTGAGACTGACAGCCTTAGTAGATTTTGCACATATCTGTTACAGTTTGAAATGCAAACCAGTTTACAAAGGTGACATGTTCTCTTGAAAGATAAATCATAGATGATTTAACTTTTCTGTCTATTCCCTCCTTGAAATTGTTTGCAGGACCAAGCTGAAGTCAAAAAACAGGCCATGTGGGAACCAGAGTTCATTGCCTTTATAGGGGAAGCCCACTTTTTTTTACAGCACCTCAGTTTCTGCCTTCTAATACTGTGATATTTCAGACCAATTCTGCTAAAGATGAAATGAAGTAACGTTCCTAACAAAGCAGAGAAGCTTGGGATTTCATTTCAGCTCCATGCTACTGTCAATCAGTTCTTCTGTGGAAAGAAATGTTTTTGTTTTTTTAAAGACATATGATCAAACTCCACCTCATGTCATTTGTACATTTACTTTAGATGGATATTAAGTAAGGACCTAACAAAGACAGAATGATATATTTCTAAAAGCCAACAAGACTCTCATAAAATGGGGAGGGGAGAGCATGAAAACTGGAGATACATACCCAAATACACCCAAATACAGAGTGCCAAAAATACAGAAAGTAGATTGCCAAAGCTTTAAAATGAAAGAATGATTATCAAATGGAAGATTCCCTACAGTGCCATAGCGCTGTGAAAAAACACAGAAACATTTTGATGCTGCCCATTGGCAGTGTGCTCTGCCTGTACCTGTGATAGGACAAGATAATACAAGTCTATGTCTGGCCCCTTATCAAGATTTCTTCCCTCCAGTTGTGGATGGTCAGTGTGGCCACAGATAGTGATTAGTTTCTATTGGAAGTATGATCTGAAATCAGTTGAAGCTTTGCTCTAATAAGGTGCTCTTAAGCATGAATCACATTATAATTGTCTCCAAAAAGGAAAGGAAAACTATGAAAATATTTAGAAAAAAAACCTTATTTAAACTTTATTTAGTATTTAGAATTCAGTAGACTCAGATAAAATGTTTCAATAACAGCAAAGAGACAGTGTTCTACCTATATTCATGTATAAAGATATGTTCAATTTTTCAGCTGTATCCCTTCACAGTAGTCCAGCAAACAGTAAACACAAACCATAAGAGGGTGTGTTGATGCAAGTGGGTTGACCTCTGTGATTTTGACTCTGTCTGAAGCTCTTGCAAGAGTATGGGCTGAAGACATATTAGACTGTAGTGAACATTCACAATGATCTTTGCATTAGCTGCAGTGACGTGGGTTTCATTAGATTAGCCCACAGCCTATGTTGACTGCTGTGGCATGTTACAGTGTTTTACCTGGATGGTATGTAGCAGTAGAGCCCATGATGGGATACGGGATAGGGTTTCTCAGACAGAAAAGTCATGGCTATATCCAACTTGTTTGTGCTCTAGATAGGGGCACCCTGCTGAGTCTACTGACTCACAGTAAGCCATCCTTGTCTGTTCAGTTAGTTTTCTCTAAGACAAATTTGCCTAAGAGAGCTTTAGTCACAAGAAGTCTGGATGAAAATCAAGTAAAGCCACTTTATCTCCGGGCTAGGAAACAATCCTGGCCTTTTTTATTAAACAACACAGACATAGCCCGTTAGTTTTAATTGTCTTCCTTTGCCATTCCTGCCTCCCAAATTGGAAACACAGATGGAAAAGCAGTTGCTGTAAAAACTAATTTGCATCTAATTTGCCTATTGTTAGATGATAAAGAAAAGCTACATATTAAAAGTAGGAGGACAGAAGAGCCTGAAAGGGAGTGCTAGAGCAGATGAAGAACAGTGTGAGTGCTTGACTTCCTCATGGTTTGCAGCAGAAGAGAAGAGAAGGAGAAAGCAAACTCAAAAAAGCAACTGAGCCTCTCAGTACGTATCTAGATTTTCCATTCTCATATGTCTCTGTTTTAGGAAGGCAGACATGTCATAGTAGTGTAGTTGTGGGGAAGGGGCAAGAAAGAAGTGAACCTGAAAAGTAGATTCTTTGAGTTGTGATTGTCCTCTGAAATTATCAAAGTGTTGTGGAGAGGGCCCTCAAAAGTACCTGGTATGGGTTTGGTGAAGGAAAGACCAGTAAGATCACAGCCATTATGGTTTACGGGAGAACCAGTTAATGATTGCAAGGAACAAAAGAAGCTGCAGTACATTACAGTGTAGTTAGAATATATGAAAATCTCAGGAATTTCGCATGCACCTCCACTACCGTTCTAGTAGCCAATGAAAGTACATTTTATCTGACAGATGATATGATATCCTTCTCCTTTCTTTAAAAAAAATAAAATCAACCACATAAATGCTTTGGTCTAATCATTCCTTACCTAACAATAAAGGTCATATAATCATGATACTCCTTTGGACATAATTTGAAGTTTGAGTACTCCCTAGTTATTGCAGGGAAAATATTAGTAAGAATCTGTGGTCAATAACTGGAAATACATTTTTTTAGACTGTATGGTGGTCAACAACAAGGCTGGTTTATCAAATGAGCAAACAAGTTGATTAACTCCTTATATATCCATTAAGAAAGGGACTTAGAATATTACATCACTAGTGGGTACAAAGAGGCCCACAGAGTGTCTTTCAAATTATCTTTTCTACAGATAAGACTATATCAGTGTCTGCAAAATAGCAAATGAGTTATTTATGGATCCTCGGATCTGATGCAGTAAAAAGCTGATTTTAGACAATCTATATTTTTATAAGTCTGGCCTAACGACTAGTTTTGTCTTAAAAACATAAAGGGGCATTCTTTTTAAGTTTATGATCAGGACATTAGAACAATCTAAGAAGAATATTCATATGAATAACTCCACTGTCAGTCAGCCTTCCTTGAAGCATAGTAAAAAATAGAGAAAGGTCATAGAAGAGCCCTAAATTACAAAAATGACAAAAAAAAAAAAAAATCTTGTGTCAATTAACAAAGACATAAAATGTTAGCCCATGACTTGATATGACCTTTGGATCAAGCTTGCAAGTCCACATAGACAAAAGGAACTCAAAGTTGATAATGCTGTGTTTGTCAGCATAGCCTAGACAAAAGCATCACAGATACAAAAAGATAGAAATTAAAGCAATGTTTATTTGAATTTACAATAATGTGCACTTATTTGACCATCGCAGCTATTAGCCTTCTAATATATTTTCAAAGTTTTTTGTGGACTCTCGCTTACTAAATGTTTAGTCAAGACTGAGTATTTTTGCAGAACATGAGGTATTTGCAGCAAATAGCAAAGGAACACGGGATAATCCCAGGGCCTCTTTTAAGCAGGAGGACAGACTAAACATTAGCATTTAATGCTACTCCCTTCTGGCTTTCAAATCTGTGAATCATCAATCTCAGATTTTTTTTTTAATTGACTCCAGTCACAGTAACTGGGAGGAGGTTTAGCCTGTACCAACTGAATACTGACACAGAGTAGAAGCAATCAATAACATTTATAGTTTACAGACTTCACTACTGAGTTTCCCAGGCTTGATTTAATAATCTGTTAGTTACCATGGATTCAGAGGATAAACATCCAGGTCTTTTAATATACAGAGGGAAGATCTAAACTCTACATGTCAATATTGGTATTACACAGAGAAAAAGTTTATATTCTTTTAGTTAGACAAGGAGCATTGGAGTTAGATGATCCCAGAAATCTAGCAAGCAGTGAGATGGAATAGGAATCAAGAAAGGCATTTCTATAGTTTTACCTTTTTAATTATCAGTACCAATCTACTTTTATTTAAAATTCTACATGAACTATATAAATGGCTGAAATGTCAAACTTTAGATCACCATCTAAAGTCACTTAGAAAGTCTGATGCTTAAACAGTAATTTCTAAAATGGTTATTTAACCTGTTTGGAGCATCAACTAAACACAGTATATTTAAACTAAGTTGAATTCACACATAAGTCCACTAAACCTTTTCCTTTTCCTTCAAAGACTCCAGAATACTTGAATATCTCAGTGAAAAGAAGATCTCTAGCAGTTCTCAGAGAAGTACAGTACTCCATGAAATTTTCTACCTCACAGAGGGAGGTCAGGATAGACTGTAGCATATTTTTGAGTAGCTTGTCATGAGCATACTTCACTGCCTTCCAGGGAATATTTCTTGAAATGCCAAAGCAGGTGTCTTAAAATGCCTCATATTTTGTGCAGTAACCTTCACTCATAAAACATCCTGCTATGCATGTTAAAACTTAATAGCTGGAATATATCATATAACACACCAGGAGCTATATTGAAGTTACAATATAAGACCGAGACTCACACCCAGAAAAAGTCAAGGAATTTAGTGTAAGTGATTTCACTTGAGCCTTCCATCTTTTCACACTATCTGAGTGACACAGGAGTGTGAAATCAATTTGTGGTGTTGAATATTTGAAGCTTGAGACTACTGTGTAAACAAATGGAGGCAGAGAAAATATGTGGATTAAAAACTGATTGCTAATGAGAAGGAATGCAGTGGAATTAAAAAATATATCCTTCTCTCAAGGCTATACTTATATTTAGAGCTGAATATAGATAAAATAAGTTAAAAGGTTAAGACTGCCAGGAGCAGGCAGCACCTAGCATAATTCTCCTTCTGTTCTATACTGTTGATAGCTTCCAGTAACCTAAAAAAAAAAAGAGTTTTTTAGAGAAAGGGAGCTTACTGACATTAGTTTTGTTCAAAGTTTAAATACTCTGGGTAAAATCAATAAAAGGAGCACAGTCCTTACTTCTTTGGGTCATGTGTATGTTTGTTTGCAGGGAGGCAGAGCATTAGAGCTGCGCCTAAAAAAAAAAAAAATGCAACTGTAGTGCATTAACTCGGTAGAGGGTAAGCAAGAGACTGAGTCATATGACTACAGCTGTACCATGTTTTCCCCAGGAATCTCTCATCCCTCCAACTTTTTGTCTTAAGCAGGGCAAATTCCATATAACTGTGTGTGCTCCTGTGCTGTGGTCTATTTGTGGTTACCCTACAAAGGGATATTCACCCAAACCACAGAGGTCTGAAGTAGGGGTATAATAACCACTTACATGCATTAGAAAAGTGGATAGTAAGAATGGTCTGTCATTTGTGTACGGATGCAGGAACAGTCTAAATACCTGAGCAGAAGCAATGGGAAGGCACAAATTAGAGTAGCGGAATTCATAACAGACAGATAAACTGTAGACTCACTATCAAGCACAAACGGTGAAGTTTGCGGAGTTCAAAGTAGCCTCTCTGGAATAACAGCAGAAACTTCCTCACTTCATCCCCCATCAACTTCTTTGGGTAATATTTAAAGAGATTAGTCCAAGCTTCAGAGAATGATTAGCTGTCTACTGACTAGTGATATGGGTTATCAAGTCTTGGAGTCTCTCATTTCTTTCAGTCTGATTAGTGGACATTCTACAGAGGTGACAGGTGGTCTATGAATGCAAATAGATAGAAAATGTCTTTTTCATTCCCCTCATTTTTAGTATCCCATCTCCCTTTCTGAAATACCTTCAAATTCTGAATAATTTTTAGGATTTTTACTGAAATGCAAGTGTTAAGGAAAGGCCACCATTCATGTGTCTGAGATATATATATATATTCTTTTTCTTTCATGTTTAGAAGATAATGTTGACGGTGTTTAAGTGTATTTTAGGGTTTTACAGAGCACAACCTTAGGTCTCTCAAGAGTTAGACACCATATTTATTCATTAGAAATAAAGTGTCCTGAATGGAATGGAATGTAAAAGTCTGAGATCCTAGAGAGGAAAAGAGATTTCAGACACAGCTGAAGATTACAAGACTAGGAACCAGTCTGAGGTTGAAGACATAGGTAATAAGAATTCTAGAAAAAAAGGATAGCATTAATAAATCTAAGCAATACATTGATATTAATGCAGGTAGTACACTATATTTTGGACTAGCCTTTTTTTTTTTCAAAACTATTTGCCCATTCTTCCTTTAAAGTGCATTCAGTTAAATTCATTAACTCAGTCAGGAACTGCTTCTAGAAGTGATCCATGTTTCAGGACCATGTGAACTTTTATGACTAAATTATGTGCCCCACTGGAAATAGCGCAAATTTTTACGATGGAATTGGTGACAGGCAGACCTTAACTATTATAATGTTAGCAGCAGGGGGTTGGAAATGCATTATTGCAATTCCTGAAAGAATAGCAATTATATAGTGCATATACTCTCTTGATGAAAGCCTGACACCTGTATTTTAATCAGAACATCCTTAAACATGTAAATCCTTTTGTCACTGCACCTATAAACAGTTGGATTGTAGGGACCAATTCTGCAATCATGACTTAAGAGGCTCAGGGTATTCACATAAATTGGGTCTTCAGTGTAATGCAGTACTCAAGCAATGAAGGATAAATGGAATAAGCCCTTTACAGAATAAGATCAGGGACCAAAAGGAAAAAATCTTTCAAGTGTAAAATATATTATTCCATTTATTTGCATTTAATTTTGTTCATGTAAGCAGTCTTTGAAAATAAGAGGGAAAGAGGAAGCTTCTTTTTCCTCTATTATCTGTTGGAAATGAAGCCTCCAATAGTCTCAAGAAAAAGCATATTCCTGACAAAAAATGCCAACTTAATATATAAAACAGAGAAGCTCAAACAACTTGTAAATTATTTGTATCAGTATTCAAGTTTATAATTATTATCCACAATTACTTTGATTTCCAAAATGTTGAGTCATCTGAATTTGTGTGACTGGGTGTATTTTTGTAGATTGACTAGAAAATCTCAGAAATATTTCCAGTTCATAGTAACAGCTACAGTTTTTTTTGAAAACCTTGCATAAACATTAAAGCTACAATGAAATCCAAACAACAACAAAACATTGCATTAAACGTTCACATATGGGAAAATTGAGTCACATATGTTACTTTTTGTAGGTGTCAGAGGAAGTCAAACTCCAAAGATGGGAATCCTTCATTCTTCTGTCAGTCTCTTATTTCTAGACCTAAGAAATAGATGAAGTCCTTGCACAGTTTAATAACACCATAATTTTCACATTGCTTTGCTAGATTGTTAATGAGTGTGCATGTGTGAGGATAAGTTGTCTGTGTACATAATAGCAGGTTGTCATAAAAATATGGTAGCTGTGGTAAAAACTCTCCAACTAATGGCACTTTTCCCTCCTGACGAGGCAGTACAGCTAGTGGAGGTTCAGCAAAGCAAGAAACCTCATCAGTAACATGGACAGGTCCTTGCGCTGCCTTTCCACTGCTGTAAGTCTGGGAGGCCCTATTTGAGACCCCAGCCCACTTCTGCATTTCACAGCCTTTATTTCAGCACAGAAGATACCTTTGTCAAGGCAGAAGGAGAAGTTTTCACTGGTCATGGCCTTGAGGGCACACACAGATGGCTGCCTCCCTAAGCCTCCCTGCATCCTCAGCCTCACAGCTCAGGTTCAGCTGCTACATCCTGCTGCTCTGGTTTCCTGGTGAGGCTTCCTGGGTGCTCAGGCTTGTTCTGTCAATGGCCTTAATTCTGGTCATGCCTGCATTCCAGTCACCCTTGGCTCCTCACTTGTCCAGTCTTGTGGAGCAGCTCCAATCTGCTGCACTCTGACAGCAATTTTGAGTTTCTTTCCTCTTCTCCTTTTTCTTCATGTTATTATCATAGCTACTTCAGCTTGGAGCTGAACACTTAATTCTTTCTTGTTTGTAATGATGCGATGTCTTCAGACTGCGATTTAATTGAAGGCCAAAGGGCTGCTAATAACACTTGAAGTTTGGAGTTCAGAAGTCAAGTGTTTTGAGGCTGCCATCTGGGTTCCAGGGAAAAAGAAAATTCAAGGAATCCTTCCTACTTTTCTCCCTTTCCCTTTGCAGGTCAGCCTGCAATGTTATAATAATAATACTACTTATGTTTAACCTAAGCTCCCTCAACTGAGGGATATAACTGACTTCATTTCTCTAGAGGGGTTCAGATTTAGAGGTGATTTGCTTAAAATCATAGATCAACCAAACTGAAAATGCAGCTGTTATTCTCAATACATCCCATGTTTTATAACCTTTAGTTTGCACTCAAGCTTCCAACTGCTTCCCAGTATTAATGCCAGGAGTATGTTCAAAACATCTAGCTTCAAACCTTTCTATTTTTGCTTCCCAGCTTTCATCTGTACTCAGTGGAAAGTGGTAAGCGCTTCCCCAGGGCAGGTCTAGGGGATCTCTCTCTTTCTCTTGGCTAAATATGCAGTGTAGGCTCTGAACCTGGATGCATTAAAGGTTTAATGGTAAAATATTCCCCTATAAGGAAGAGTCCCAGAACTATGCAATCAACTTTTTCATGTAGCACAAAAGGAAATTACCTTTGCTAGGAAATATTCCTCCTATAGAGAGGAGTGTACAGTGATCAAAGAATGACCTTAAGCCCTACTCATTAATGTTGGTATTACATTGGGAGGAAAGGATGTTAAGATAGAGATTTCACTGCTCTATCTATTGCTGACATATGGTTACCTACCACAAAAATTTAGGTAGAATTGGGGTGAGAGGAAGGAGCAAACTGAAATAGATCTTTTCATTTCTTCTTCTGCTGCTGGGAGATCTCAACAGTATGATGGGAAGAATTTATTCCAGATACATGAACAACTCCTGTACTAATTTCAGATAATTTTAATCTACTCTTTCCTTATATCAAAACTGGTTAACGTTAATTATTTTTGCTATGTACTAAAACCAAACAAGGCACCCACACATAGCCCAACAATGAGAGAGTTGGATTGATGGTACAACTGGCTCATCTATCTCTCTCTGTCTGAAGTTTTGAGTCTGATGACAGTTATTAAAGAGGAACAACACAGATTTTGTGTTATTAGAAAAAAATATTTGACATCATAATTTCCTAACAATTTTTTGTTTATATTAAAGAGAGTTACACAACACCTGGCAGTGAGATGCACTCAAAACAGCTTCAAGAGAAAGAAATACGATTTTTATTTGATATACAGAAAAATTCCTTGTATGATTTTAGTTCCGTGTTAGTAATACTAAATACTAAATATACAGAGAAACGATGGAGGGAAGTGATTGAAAACCACTAAAGAGTAGCGTACATCTCAATCCTACCTCATTTGCTAAAAATATAAATTCAAAAAAAATCAAAATAAAAATCAAGTATCTTGAATTAAATTAATTTACAGCTTTTGAATGTCAAAATTGGAAGGGAGGAAGGAGAAAATAGAAAGTGTTTGTAAGATTCTGCTCATTATTTTAATGTTCAGAAGATAATGAGCTTGAACATTCCTTTATAGATATAAGACCTTCTTGACATGTCATTATTACAGAAAAAAAATGTAGCTGAAGAGGTTGTTACCTAGGGAAATCTACACATGGAAATTAGCAGAGGATGAACATGTCACTGCTAGAGTTTTCTGCTTTTGTTGATAGTTATTCAGTGTAACAGTGTTATCTGTGTACATATTCATGCAGTTTTCTGTACAGTTCTCATTTTAGCAAGGTTTGTTAATCTAATAACTAATCACTTCTAGTCCCATGGCACTTTGGGTATGTGGAGCTGACCAGGTCCCATAGGCTGTCTTTGGCCTATAATTTTAATTTTAAGGAGAGTTCGTATTCAAAATATCTGAGTAGATTAAATGTCAGGCTGGTTTTGGCTGTTTGGGAAGGATTATATAGCTATGACATATAAAACAAACAAACAAAAAAATTCCAAATATTTGACACCCGCCTGGATGCCACCCTGTGCCACCTGCTCTAGGTGTGCCTGCTGGAGCGAGAAGGTTGGACTACATGATCTCTAGAGGTCCCTTCCAACCTTGTAGATTCTGTGATTCTGTGACACAAAAATTTTACTCATTGATATTGGAATGGTTGGTACATAAATTAGTTTCTCAATGATGTTATGCAGTGAAGTTATGTATTACTTATCATATGTATTTATACACTTATAATCCTTGTGTTTTTTAGGGAACAGTCCCACTGCAGTTTTAGTGGGTTTTAAACCAAAATCACTGTAGCTTATTACCAAAAACAAATCACTCTGGGATAGAAAGTTGATCTAGAGAATTCTCTGTTGCCACAGCTGTGGCAATTGCTGGCTTAATGAGTCTGTTTCTCCATTCCTGGAGAGAATAAGCCATTCTTCATCAGGTCTTTTCTTGGTCCTGTAAATATGAGTGTTTGGCTAAAAAACTGATAACCAGCATGTGGGACAGGACCACGGAGCATAGGGTTTGTGATTGCAGTATGGATATTATGGTCTGAATTACACAAATAACAAGCAGAGAAGAAAATGTTCACTGGCCGATAGGTCTCTGAAGGAGAGAGAAAGCAGTAGCTCAAGTCCACAGGAGGCAGATTTTAATAGATGGGTCAGGAACCAAACATGATTTGAGCAACCAATTCTGTTTTATCTTATTGATCATCACAGCCCCCTTTGCTGTCTGATCATAAGCTAAATCACTGTTCTGCTATATGAATTTTACAAGTATGGAGGCATAAGAGAGTATCTCTCAGTGATCTTGCATAAAGCAAGTGTGTGCACACTGAAGGAACAGAGGTATCCCCAAAGGATTTGTGGTATTGCTATATGCCACATGCAATTCCTCTAAAATGAACTTTCTTAGGGTGTAATTTCTTCCTGAGAACAATGAATTCAGTGTGCATGCAGGGCAGATTCAAATCATCACCCAATGAATTGCATGGAATTGCCAGCTGAATATATAGCAGTTGTTGCCACATGTGAATATATATTGCTAAATGCTTCTGTGGTCAAGGGCCTACAGTTTCATGATATTTTTGTATGAGAATGTTACAGTAATGATGGGGAAAAAAAAGATAAAATTAACTCCTGCTTTCTCTTTGGAAGAAAGAAGCTTTGAATATGAGATAACTGGTATTGAACCAGTAGCGGAAAAGGATTGCAGGAAAGGAGAAGACTTCCTTGCAGATCCTGGGGCTCAGAAAGGCAACATTAATTTCACATTGAAACCATTTGAGTCAATTGCATTTCCAGATTTGAACATCCCATGGAATTGGCTTGTCACTGTGACAACCAGGAGAAAATGGGGTAGGGAAAGGGAGGAAATTGCAAAGCTAAGAGGAAATTAGATCAACTTTGCTTGTCAGAACTATAACTTGTTGCACCCTGGATCAATTACCAGCATTACCTGGGGTTGCTACTCAACAGTTTTAAGCCAGGTTTTTGGAGGTGAAGCAGGAGTGAGAAACCAAAACTCCAGTGACTGATCCAACTCCCAGATTATCAAGCCTTTCTTTCTACCTCTTTTTGTTTAGGAAATACAAAATGTAGTGTCTTTTAGAAGAGCAACTGAAATAATGCTGCCTCTTGATGGTTAATAATCGGGCAATCAGCTCGAAGCCCTGACAGATGGGAGACATATTCAACAGAACATGACAGTTTCGAGTTTCAGTCATTCTTTTATAGCCGAGTAAAAGTTCTACCAACTTGTCTGCTTGTTATAAGAAACTTCTTTCTGCCTGGGATTTTTGGTTGGATCAAAGAACCTCTTCTGAGCTGAACTGCCTGGAAGTGCTTAGTTAGAAGGAATCATCCCACTATAGCCAAATGTATCCTTATTCAAAATCTTTTCCCAAATACCTGGTACTATATACCTTAGCTTATGAAGATATAGGTCATTTTCAACATAGCAACTATGAGAATCTAAGACTACTCTTATGAAGGAATTCTGTAAGGTTATGTGACACTGCAGTGTGTGGAGGAATGTATTATTTTTATTCAAATATGATTTATTTGCCTAAAAAGGAAGATAAGTCACTTTGTGAAACAAATCTTTTAAAGTAGGCATGCTGACATCACTAAGATGCAGAAAAGTTACTCTGTGTAGATGTACAGCTGAAGAATCAATTCTTATACTAGAAAAGGATTCACAAGCAGAAGCATGACATCTTCAGGTCTAGTCTTTATTTTAAATATTTTGGAAACAATTTGGGAAATATTTTTTTCATTTTTTACTTATTCTACATGTCCTGTTCTGTCAAGTGAATCATATTTTGTGTTTTATTTCAATTTTGATGATGTTTCAAATTCTTCTTGTATACGTGTTCTGGTAAACACATTAGAAGTGTGATATTTTCAAAAAAAGTACATATTTCAAATTAGAATTTATTGTTGTTGTGCTTCCTAAACTTTTCCTATTAGCTAACTCTAGACTTCTGTGAAACTAAGTTTTAGTTATTATAATGATGAAGAAAATTTATTCCAGTATTTCATGTATGCATATTATTGAAGATAACTTTAAATTCAAATGTACGAATAGTCCCCTTGGAAGCTTATACACTATTATTTAATCAGGCATGAAAAATAATGCTATGTAATTTATGCATCTCCTACAGATTAGCTAGCAAAGATCAGATTTCAGATGTTTTCAATGATAGGCATAATGTAAACAGACTCAAAGTAGCCCAGTAATCACAACTGTAAAAACGTCTATGAAATTTCCTCTGCTTGGAGATAGTCTTTAAAGAATGAAAGAAGCAAAACTCTTTAGATAAGTGACACTTTGCTTATTATTTATTAACTTCCATTAAAATTTTTGGCTGGGAATGGATGTGTCGTGAGAGATGATGCATTTTTATATTTCTGAAATAGATGATATCATCTTTAACTGTTGTCTCAGCCATCACGGGCTATCATTCAGTTTAGAACAAGTTGATGATTTTTTTTTATAATTTTGTTTATATTGTATGCTTTCCAAAGGCCTAGCAATAGTTTTACTCTGGTTGCAGTAGAGCTATGTCAACCCAAATTAAGAACACCAGAAAGATGAGATTTAGATATTCCTCTCTCAGAGTTGCCATTTTGTGGTTCTCCAGTGAGCTGTGTCAAAACTAATCCTACAAAATGGTGGGAAAGTTTAAACCTTTTTTGAAGAACAGTTAATATGCAGTACAGTATCGCTGAAAGTTCATTGTTTTGCATAAATAGTCCCCAGCAATCAGAATTAAGTTTTTGGCCATTATTTCTATTACAGGAGAGTTTAAAAAAAAAGAAAAAAAATCAGTGGATTGGTTTTTATTAAATGTTGGAGAAAGTAAATGACAGATCACAGTAGAGAATTTCTAATCTGAAGGAAGAATTGCTTAAATACATGGAAGGAAAATTATGTGCCTGCTATTTATGTTAAACAAGGAGTAGTGTTCCAGTGACACCAGTCATACATGTACTTGTTGTGACTCTTCTTTTGGTCAGATTTTCTTAGTGACCACTGGGAATTTCAGACAGCTTGATTAAGATTGAGTCTGAAGAAATATTGCAAGAAAAAGTAGCAAAAGAAATTACTGAAACTTGAAATATTTCTTAATAAGAAACATAACAAGCCAATACCTGCCATTGTGTGCAGAGAAGACCAAGAAGTTTACTAATTAGTCTTTAAACTCTCCTTGGAGATAAAAAAAAAAAAAAAAAAAAGTCACAGTAATAACAGATGAGCAGTTAAAGGATATTAAACATGGTCCAAAAAGCTTAGCCATAAAAGATAAAAGCAGCAGTTACTTACTCACATGGCCTGAGATAATTTCTTGCATGTAGTAATAGCATCCCTCCCCCTAATGCCTAGCCTTGAGACCTGGCACATGCCGATAAGGTTCAAGAGCTTTTCCCAGGTTTAGGTTTTCTCCCAGCCTCTCCCACCTCCCTCTTCTCCATTATTTGCAGCAGCTTTGAAGAGCTGTGTTATCAGCTCCTCAACCAGGAGACAAACACATGGTAGTTTGGATATTTAAATTCCTCCCAGCTCTAATCATTTCACCCTGTCAGGAAAGGAAAGAGGGCAGAAATAATAACAAAAAAAAAAAAAAAAAAAGTTAATACTTGCAAACTGTGAGCCAGTGTCAGCTCTAACTTGTTTCATCTGGCTTTTGTTGTTCTTCTCCCTCCCTCTGATTTTCTTTTCCCAGACCGCTTATAGTAAAGAAGAAATAAAGCCAGAGTTTGAACTGTATGCCTTTGCTCTCCCCAGGTGTTCATCCGCCTGATATTATAGATCTGCACTCGCCTTCCATTGCTGTCTTAAAATAATAACAATGATAATTGTAGTAGTAGCGGTAATGACATTAACCCACAAAGGGAGGCACATGATGTTAGTTTTTGATGGCTGATATCCTCCATGTGATCATCTAAAGGCCTTACTAACTTATTTCAATTAGCATGTCAAGCATAAATTTGAAATATTGCCAAGACAGAGATGGGGAAAATGCAAAACTAAAGTTTTCTTTCTTAGGTGGGATTAGATTGAAATGATAATGAAGCTGCCAAAGTAATTTGAATGTTGCAGCCAGAAGAGGTGATGCCCTTCCTGGCTGACTGATTTTCTATTGGCGGCCTGTCATAATTTATAAAACATAATCCATAGAGCAATGCGAACAAAGGAACGCCTGGCAGGCCAATGTTGATAAGAGCCCTGGAAGACCTCTGCTAAGTACAAATAATGTCATGGGGTCGTTCGACACCACTGGTTTTTGGATCTTCTCTCTCAAATTCCTTCATAGCTAAACTCCATCTGATCCATCTGGGGAAGGAGGGGGCCAGAGGGTTTGGACTAGCAACAGTGATGGTTTAAGATTTCTAATTTTTATTTATTTCAGCACATGCAACATATTCTGTTCAGTTACAGAGCAGCTGCACTTTCCTTTCTGCATAGATAGGAATGTATGTAAGAATCTGATTGACATATTTTTTTTCATTCCTCCTCCTTGTCCATTTTCATTAGTTTTGGGGGATATTTTGTGACTTCAAGGAGACATGGCTGAAGGAGAGTGGAATGGTCTCTCCTTTTCCCTTTTAGGAAAAAAGAGATAGAATATAAGATAGAACTTAAAATAATTACTGTGACATAAGACCATCCTTCAGAAATATTTGGTCATATTAATGATTCTTGTGGTTTTTTAAATAGATAGTAAAAATAATGTAGGAAAAATAAAAATAAATCCACTATAAATTTTCTTCTATGTTATAGAAACTTCTGTGGTGTCAGCTGAAATCAGTGAGGCTGAAAGTCAATTTCCCTTGTGTTCAGCTACAGTATCACCAACCTGGCCAGCTTGACTCACATATCTTGTCCTCATCCGACTCATATTCTTTGTTGATATACATACTTGTTTTTAATCTAGTTTGAAGAGATCTACATTACTTTTAAAATAATGAATAATAATATGACTGATTAATTGCTTTTGAGGAGAAGTTAACTTGTGGGAGAAGGAGGGAGGAGGTATTTGGTTTTATCTTTTCCTTTTATTTATTTTATGTGTTCAGGGATTTCTCCTCTGTAAAGGGAAGACAACAGACTGATAAAAGCTGCAAAACTTGTCTTCACGCGATACTTTCTAGTCTTAGACTTCTGTCTGATTGTCTGTGCATTTATGTATAAATTCATATCATTTTAAGCAACCAAATGTTTAAAGATGACATCATTTACAACAGGTCTTAGGGTTATAACTATATTAAACCCATAACTTAGAGGAAGTGGCAGATATCTGTCCAGCAAAAATTCCTGAGCCAAAAGACTAGGACCTTTTACTTCTGAGAATTCAACCTCATCTTTTTTGCATTTATATAAGTTAATATTTTTAGTGACCTTTCAGAATATATCCTTAAATAATTCTCTGTCTGGACGTACAAATGTTAATAATGAATATGTACATATTATATATATATCAGAGAGACTGTCATCTAGCACTTGCTAAATTTAAAATAAAAAATGACTATTTCTTTATCAGATATTAACTGACTGTGGTTTCCTAGAAAAAATGCTTCATTTTTTGTGCCTTGGTTTCACAACATCCCTTCTAGAGAGATTTTTTAGTGCCGGGAATGGTCTTTCCCTTAGGAAAACAAAAGCTGCAGGAAAAAAAAAGAAAGAACAAGAATGGGTATACTTTTGAAAGACATCTCAATACTTAGTAGTTGTATATTTTAGTCTTCCTTAGGATACGGTATCACTTATCTTAGAGGGTTCTCAAAAGCTTAAGAGAAACTTTTTTTGCTTTTCTGGTTTTACTCAGCACCATATTTTACATAGAAGTGAGTGGCAAATCCCTTTTTCAGTGTTTTTTGAACTTTACTAGACAATAGAAATGTAGCTGTGTATTGAGTGTACTGAAGCATTGTGAGAAGGGTTCAAACATTTTCTTAACTTCCCAATTTCTGTATGTTTTGGTGGTTATTTGAAAACTGCCAGGGAAAAGTCTTGACATTTGGAGTCTTGAAAGAGCTAAGAAATAGAAAGTGGGAAAAAAAGGCTCAGATTATTTAGAAGCATACAGGAAAAAATCAGATCTATATAAACTTAGGACCTCCAACAATTAACTGGTTGTATACTGAATATATATTGGATATCTTTTTTATTTTGAGGAGAATTTTAAGATATGTGATCAGGTAGAAATTTCTAATAAGAATCTTTCAGATGCTGAAAACCTATGAAATACTGTTAAAGTCAACTTGAGCCTATTGTATTTTTTTTTGTGAAATAAATGCTAACCATTCTTCTGACCACTACGTAGAGAAATTTTCTTTTTCTCAGGATTTTTTAGAAATTGTAACTCACAGTGACATGTGAGGAGCTAATATTAAAAAAAGCAGCAATAAATTCAATCTAGTAATTCACAGAAGATCTTAGTCTTAAAAATATATTTGAACAGGAGAAGGCAAAGACCAAAACTCATTTCAAGATGAAGAACTTAAAGGATACTGGCAAATTAGTGAGAAAATCTTTAGCCATTGACTAGTAACTGTTTTGTAGAAAAGAGCAGGAGAACGCATTTTTCACAACTATCTTTTTCACGGCTGAATCACGTTTTTCAGTGCGTTTCTTCAGAAAAATGAATGTGAGAAGTGGGAAATACTGCTCTTTCTTGTAGCATGTTTGAAGTTTTTGCATGAGAGAGATTCAGACTCATATCATTCCATGCACACTGGATTTTTCTTTGCAGATGAATGCACATAGGAGATAAAACTGTATCCCTTGCCTTTATGTATTTTATTCAGGTCAACCACACCTAATAGCAAAAGCTTCAAAATACTCTGTCATAAGAAAATGTTTAACCTGGACGAGCTTCATAGCTTTGGCATGACTTTTTGAGGACTGATAAACAGAGAAAAGGCTGGTGTCACTGATACGCCAGCCAATTCAGTAGTACTGTTCTGTTTCACTTTAACATCGTGTATGTGTTGTCAAGGTAAGACTTTACCAGAGGTTTTTTAGTGAATCATTTATCTTTTCTCTGCAGCAAGACAGTTGAGTGATGGCACTATTTAGACCTGTGACAAGATGGCATGTGGTATTACTGCTGTCCTGCTAACACGGAAGTCCATTGTGTCTTGTGATTTCTTCCACTAGCTGATATTATGTATTGAGTAAAAGAAGACAGAGAAAAAGTAAAAGTTTCATTTCTTCAAGGGGGACAACTTTTTTAAACAGAAGGAAAAAAATTTACCTTGAATCCACAGGAAAAAGTTGAATGATTGTACGCTGGCCTTTCATAAAGAGTGCAGGCTATGTTGTGTTTGAGGTTGTGGGTCCATATTGATTTTACCTCCAATCTATACTAATCTGCCCATATGTATGTGTTTCTATACAGTATACATAGGTGTGTGTAGTATGTATATGTACACATATATATATATACACAAAGGGATAGATATGAGCATATTTATGCATATTTATGCATACTCATTTTACTTACATTAGCACAGATATATAAGAATAAATTTTTTTATGTATTAACATACTATCTTTCACAGTGGACTGGCACTACCATCTGAAAGATGGTAATAATCACTACAATAGCTATTTGCTATTTGTATCAGTATTTGTAACATTTATGGTTATAATACATTCTTCATGATATTTTGCATCTCTTACTCAGTATTCGCCTTCCAAGGCCCTTTGGTGCTGATTAAAATTGCCTGATCCAGCACACATTTCAATTTCTGAAAAAAAAAAATTCTTCAGCTTAATATTTTCTTGTCAACATTTTTAGTTTTTCAGTGAGTACTTCATCAGCTCATTTGTACCTTGGTTAATTCTCTACAAATCCTGCTATTTGATGCCTCCCATTTGGCTGGATATGCAACATAGGATGTTTCTAGTAGCAAAAAAAAAATAGGCAAGTCTAAATTGCAAGATATTTTCCCTCTATAAGCTTTGATCAGCAGATTGGTTAAGATCCTTCTGTTTATCTTAAAAGCTCAAAAGGAACATGTGCATCTCATTTGCAATAGCATATAGGAATAAGAGGATGCTCATTTCTACAATGAAAAGTCAAAAATAGCAGGCATTTAAAATGTGAACACTAAAAATTCAAATCAGTAAAGAGATTTTCTGAAACAGAGAGGAGAAAATACGCATCAGAGGATTTAGAATTGGATCCATTGATTAGACACAAGGCAAACAGGATTCTGCTGCTTAAGAAATGTTGACTTTTTAATCTCTCCTGCTGTCAGAATGCTGAAGAGATTGAGGAAAGCCCAGGTGTGCTTTAATTCTCAGCCTCCTCAGGGAAATGCACTCAGTGTGTTTATTAAGCTGTGTGGGTAACAGCAATTAATAAACTATTTTCAAACATTAAGATGTTTGCTTAGCTGAAGATGAAAAGAGGAGAGACAAGTGGTCCCTGATCTAGTTTGGATGACTTTATAGAAGGAAATTACTTGTGGAAGGGGTTGCAACAGGGAGCCCATTCTCCATCATCCCACTGCCCCTCAAAGCCAGGCTAGGGAGCAGGCTGGTGGGATGACTGTGCTCCTCTTAATGACGGAGATTGTTCTCCTTTTTATGAGGGAGTCACTGCAACAGCAAGGAACAAATTTTGTATCATAGGGAGTATGGGGCAGGCAGGAGCAAGCTGTTTTGTCTTCTTGCTCCAAACATATGCCTCTTTCTCCACCAGCCTTTGGTGTCTGCTCTAGGATTTCCAACATAAAATCATTCTTTTCCGATAATTACACTAACATGGGAATTCTGTACTTAATCTTAGCTGTATGTGCAAACTAAATTTGCCACTGGTATAAGTTGTCGCAGCTGCACTGAGGTCACTGAAGCTTCAGGAGTTGCCAGCAACAGTGAATCCGGTTCTCTATTTTTTTCCCTTTGATGATTTTGCTCTTAGATCATAACATCTGCTTTCTAAAGCCAATTGCATGTGGCACACTAAGCTTGTTAATGCCTGTGTTTTTGATAGAGTTCTTGAAATCCAGCTGGATATGGACATGTGAATAACTCAGTCACATCAGGACTAACCAAGATGTGCAGAACCCAGTGCCCTGGTATTTGAGTATTTCATAAAAGTCCAGTTACATACATATGTGAAAAGGAAGATTCACTAAGAGAAGGAAGCTTATTTGAACAGCTGATGGTATTTGCTTCACTTGGAGAAACAATTTTTCTGTCTACCCCCTGTGCTGTAAAGAAAAGTCCTCTCCACAGTTTAAAATAATTTCAGGAAGAGAAACAAACTTTTTGTATTAGCCCTTCACTGCACACATTGTATCAGCGTGTCTGATTTAAACAAGCAGCATTCCTGCATCTTTCACAATTTATTTATATTTAAAAAAAAGCATTCTCAAATTGGTTTCTCTGCAGGACAGCTAGTGTTTGACAAGAATATGATTTGACAGGTTGAAATAAATACTGAACAGTTTGTAAGCCCAAATTTGCCATATGTTTTGTTTTACGCATGCTGGAGTGCATTTAGGTACTCCAGCCTTGTACTGGAACGTGCGCCACAGGCAAGCATTAATTTTGCCATTGCCCTGATGAGGACAGCTCATCACTAGAAGGTGTGTAAAGTTCTTTACCTGCACCTTTTCTATAAATTAAAAATATCTTCTTTATAATTAAGGAGACATTCCGTAAGAGCAGTGGTAATAATAATATTTCATTACTTTTCTTCTTTAATTGCATCACAAAGGTTGCCATGGCATTTAATTAATATACAGATAAGGACCTACACATTCTTACCTGCTTTAGATGCAAAATTTTGTATTTTTCTTTAACATCTTATTTTAAGATGAATACCTTAAGGAAGGTATTCTCAGATACCCATCAAATCCCTGGCTACACTCCAAATGTTTGATCTTGCTGGAGATTTCTACAATTATTCTCTTTCTGCAAGATAAGTACCATCACTGGTAGTGAATATTTGTCTTGGTATTGTGAAAGTGCACTTACCGTATATCTCTTTGATAGCTGAGTCTTTATGAAGAGGTATCAGAACATTTGGACCATTTCATTTTGGAAAAAGAAGTACTTTTTGTTTCTTGGATGCTTGAAGAAAACTCGAAGAAAGTTTGCATGAAAATTAACATGTTTTGAGATAAAAGCGTTTTATAGGAAAAGAAAGCATTACCTGAAACTGATACTTTGCCCCTAAACAATATTTAATGATGTATTTCAATTAACCTCAGATTAAAAGAGCCATGCATAGTGTACTCTACAGATACTTAGGTCTCAATGTACTGCAAGTAGTATAGTTCTTCCAGTTCTCAAGATGTAGGTATGTTTTGCTGGCTATAGCTAATCTGTGTGGTTTGCGTCTTTGGTGATACACTCAAGTTCCTAGATTTCATGGCAATTCAAATTGTTCCAGCTGTATATGCAGATTTCCCTCCCATCTTGACCTGATTCAGCTAGACAAACCATGAAGTGGGAGACAAGGCAAGTACAAGTGAAGAGATGCAGCCAGCAATCATGCACTACTTAAGAAGTCTCCACTCTGTTGCCAATCAACCTTGTATTACCGGTTTTTCTTTACCCTCTATTTCTAATGTATATCAGGATGGATGAGAAAAGGAGGGACTGTTTCTTAGCATTTGAGATTCTTCTTTCTCCTTTACTGATAGTAGAGGGAGGGCTTCTCAGTTGGTCAGTTATGGCTTGACTCACACTTTTGCAAGGATCAAGTGGCACAACATGGTGCCTTTTTCAGAATTACTTATTTTTAATGTATCCCCATGAAAAAAAATCATTGTTTTGCAAGAAGATGGCATTTTCTGTAGCAGCACAGGTTGTGGGCAATAAATAAGGTTTGGAAGAGTTGTTTGGAAGTGCTTTTATTGTGTGTTTTCCTTTAGCTTTTGTGTTTATATCACGGTAAAATGAACTTACTGGGTTTTGCTTAGTTTTATTCACTCAAATAAACCACTGAAATATTTTTGAGTGGAAGGTTACAAGGTACTAACGAAACAAAAAATAAACACTGTACAGAAGTGAAAGCAGAAAGCAAAATAAAACTCAGCTTTCCTAAAATACTGGCAATATAAAATAAATCTCAGACACCAAACCATTAACTTCTTCAGCAGTTTTCATGTACTTCTACTTACCTATGGGTACAGTTCACCCCTGCTATACATAATGAAACTTCTTCTCCTCTTCCTACCAATGCTCCCTCATGCAGATGCCACCCAGTGAACTTCTTAGTGCTGGTATCTCTTGGTCTACAAGTCAAAAGTCCCTTTGTGGTGGTATAGTCATGTAGACAAAATGTTTCTTGCAGAAGCTGCATCTATCATTTGTTAACAAACCATTTCTTCCTATAGCAAGCTGTGCAGAAAAAGCATTAGCCTCCAGAGGAATAGCTGGCAAAAACATCCACTAAATTAAAGCGGTGTCAACACCTGCCAACAATCTCCTCGAACAATACATTTAAGGTCACACAACTATATCAGGAAGTGCTTATGAAGCAACTGCTAGTGCTATCTGCTTCATTGCCACTATCTTTTCTTCTTCGTCTTCTTCTTTTTTTTTTTTTTTTTTTTTAGTAATGAATGGAGAATTTTACTGCTTTAGATGATATTATTGTAGTAGGTGTGTAGAGCAAATGAAAGAAGAAGCATTATTTGTCCTGATTCATATATCTCAGAATGATAGAAACAAACATTTTTTTCTTTATTTATTATTTTTAACTTCACAGAAATAACACAGGAAGTGTGTTTGGTCTTCTACTGGCAAAATAGTTGGCAAAGCAATACCATTAGCATAGTGGTGAGCAAATGTCTGGGTTCCTCAGAACGCTCTTTTCCCCAGAGGAGAAATGTTCTCTTGTAGCTAGATACCACCCCGCAGCTGTGAATTTTCCTGGGAATTCATCTTACCATGTTCTGGTATTTGCTGAGTAAGATAACGTTCTTTGTGGCTGGCACTTAAGTATCTCTAACCTTTGTGCAATATATATACTTTTTTTTCCAGTTCCTCCCTCAGGTATTTCTCTTGACTGTTACTATGGCAGATAAATACTATTTGCTTTGGGATCATTTATGAATATTCTTATGTTTTTGAGTGTCAGAAGCATTAGTTTCCATCTTGCCTCCTACCCCTTCTCTGATCAATTGACATTGATAGTGATCTCATGTGACATCTTTTTGGAATTGTAGACTTATTCTGTAACCTTTATATCATTCTCTTATGAATTTTTAATGTAGTTTCTTTTGTGCTTTACTAGATATTGGTGGTTAAACTACACTTTCCAGTATGGATTGTATTCCAGTAAGAATGCATGTGCTGTTCAAGGCTTTTTAAAAATGACAAGGATTTTACTGCCAAGCTTGTTCTATTCTGACTTTATCCTCATCCTACAAGATTTCTTCTCCAACGTTACACTTTTCTCCATAGGGATTTTGCCACTCATAACTGTATCCGAATTACATTTAATGAAAGATCCCTCTTGATCATTAAAGTGTCGACACAAGGAGAAGTTCCATGACTTTCTGTTACGGAGACAGTTAATAAACTGAATGCTCTCACCTTTCCCTGATCTTTAAAAGAATATCATTATATTCAGCTGATAATTTTCTATTTATACAAGGAGTTTTGTCTGGAACCTAACAAAAAAAATAACATCAATTGAATAAAGAAAAGGCTTTACTAGTCAATTTTCCACTTTTTAAACATTTATTTTCTTTTAACTCTTTAGGCATCTTTATTATTAAAGAGTTATCTACTCGTACTCAGTGGTTATCTACTATTTCACTACAGTGGCTTTTCATTTTCTTTTTGTAGTATTTATGGAAACCGGTGGCTATAGCACCTAGGTGCTCCAGGAACAATACGGACAATCCAGCTATCTTTATTCGGAGTCACTTGTGAACTTTTGTTCATAAATATTTAACAAGAGCTTTGGACTTGTTAGAAGATAGGACTTTCTAGGTATATAGATATATATAAAATATTATTGCCATTCATATATCCTGTAGTACCTGATTATACCAGGATGTACCACCTGTCATAAATTTGCTAAGGCTGTGGGTGAGAGATCTAATGATGAATAGAACAATTTCATATTTCCCACTGCACAGCTGTTGTAATCCCTGAAGATCTCACATTTCCCCATTGTATCTTAATTCAGTTTTCACCTGAAATTTTCCAATCCCGAGGAAAAAAGGCCAGGTGGTAGATAGCTCCCCAAAGATACTTTGAGTTCTGTCATGTAATTAGAGATGCTTTTAATAGATGTTTTAGAGACATTATTTACAGCAACATACTGCATTATTTAACAGTATTTGTCGTTTCCTATTCTGCAATCTAATCACCTTTTAGACCTTCTTTCAGAAAGTTGTAAGACTCTACCCTTATGAGATATCAAAATAAATTTGAAAATGAACATGGGCGGCTTATTTATGCAGAAGCATGAGCATTAGATTAGAAAAATCAGATATAAAAATATAATTGTTATAATTCATATATATAATATTAAACATATTAACACATACATATTTTTGAATGATTTTTATTCCATCCAATTTGTTGCCAAGCCATCTCATTCAATTTTTTAAAATCTTACTTCATCCTCTGTGATCACATAGCTGATATGAAAGACTGATGGATAAAAGCGTGCTAATTCTTCCTCATTTCTCTTTTTCCATGATTGTGCTAGGACTATAAGGATTCGCTTTGGAGTTTTAAATGTTTTAGTCTTCCCAAATATGCAAGGGATTAAGTTGAAACAAAAATTATCTATAGCAGATAAAGTGATAATGAAAGACAAAAAACAAGCTAACTAAGGTATTTAAAAACAAAACTTAGAAATTGTGTTTTCAATAAATTAAACTTTTAAATCTATATATTATGTGGGAGTACTGAACACTCCATGACTTTTCCTGTGGCTGAATTCAATTTGTAGTGAATTCACTAGTGTCAGGATATGGATGATACTGAAGCTTGATGACACTGGACATGTTATGAAGAAACTGTCACAGTGCCAATATAGTAAGATTTTCCTGAGCCATGCGTTTTTAGTATTATTGTTATTATTATTATCATTTACTACTGGAAAACACAAATTCTTTTACCTGGTCTTTTTGCACAGGCAAATTACTGGAGTATTACAAGAAGAGTTTTGTCCATTTTGAAAGTACCCAGATAAGGTAGTACCTTTTGCATTTTTTTACAATTTGATTTTTCTCTTAAATACTGCTTTCCTCAGTTTGAGGCCTGTACTATAAACCAGTTATTGTCCATCCCTAGTGCTTATGCTTTTAAGGTGTTAATAGGGATCAATAAATATATCAATCAGTTGCTGTGTTAGCCTAGTTATACTTGAAGATTCAGCCTTCTGGAGTCACTGAGTTTAGCTGCCTATTAAAGTACAAGTGTTCCTGGCAGGTACTAAGCTGTACAGCACTTGACACAAACATAGATAGAAGATTTGTGCTGTTCAGAATGGCTAAGTGGGATTTCATGATGTGAAAAATCAGAGCTGCTTCTTTATAGCTGTAAGAACAGCCTGGACTTCTTTTCATTAGTATGATGCATTTGTATTAATTTTACTAACTACAGTTAAAATTTGCAGTGACTTTTATGCTTATTACTGGTCAACTGCCACCATCAGTTTATGAATATTAAAGAATAATCTAATCAGGATTATATCTCTAGCACAGATTGAAATTTATCAGGGGGCAGAAAACATTTCAGCTCCTGGATGTCCCAATTTTATTGATAGGAAACGATATGTGATAGCTACATGAACCAGATATATTGTGATATTTAAATGCATGAGTGTCTAAATGCTTTTATGTGTATGAATAGATATATGGTTAGATTTATCAAGTTCAAGACAGAAGTAAAAATTGAATTTTGAGTGTAGTGGTAATGTGCAGTAAATTACTTCCTGAAAAAAGGCTTTTCTCTCAGACATATTCTTAAAAATATTTAGACTTGAAATTTTAAAATACTTTAAACAGTATTTTCTACTTAGAACTCATTTAATTCTTTATGTATTTTTCTTCCAACTTAATGTTGATATAATTTTAGAAGTATAGGGGCGTTCTCCTCCCCTACAATGAATGGAAAAGAAGGAAGAGGAGGTAAAAAGGCAGTTATAAATCCCAAAGGACAGATAAAAAGAAAAGTAGAAATAAAACATAAATGATGAAAACATTGACAAGCAATATTAACAGTGATAATTTTCTAAAACACAGATTTCTAGCACTCTTGAAATAGAAAAGTGTCAACATTTCTTTTCAGATTTTTTCCCTTCTGATGTACAAACCTCTCACTGTTTTCTGTGACATCCATGACAGCTTTGAGCCTTTAAGAAGATTTAAGTGTTGTGCTCTATTTTGGATGCTCAGGTCTTGAAAAGCAGGATGACAATTCATTACTGTGAATCTGCTCAATGGACCGATGCTTATGTTGTGACTAGCAGAGGTGGAAGAGTAGGGCAACAAGCCTTGTGTTCAGCAGGAAAGCGCTGAAGAATTCATTCTGCTACTGTGCAACTTGTCTACCTAAGGGTAGAAGAAGATACATCAACATAGAAGCTTCTTAAGGTAAACTAGGGGAAGAGCTTGAAAGTTTGAACCTGTAAGATACTAAAGCAAGTAGGTGAATTTATAAGGTCTGTGAGTACTAAAAATAGAAAATTGACAACCTGTTCACAGACTACCTAAGTAAACTCATGTATAGTGGAATCTGCAAGGTTGAAATGTTTGGATAATTAAATAGATCTTTTCCACTTCTACGAGACTGTGAAAAACTAAAAGAGAATGTGGTTATTTCCCAGATGAATAAATGGCCAGGATCCATTAAGGCTGTTCAGATTCATAATGTTTTTGTAACAGTGGGGAATTTGCTTCATTGAGTTCTCAGCTCCATTCAAAAAGTACAGATTAGGACCATTTCCTTCATGCCTATGTCTCCTGCTGACTTCAAAGGCAGAGGAGTAAAGCAACCCAGACATAAAATAGTCTTTACAAGTTTATTCATTTTGCTTTGCCTTCTGCTCTGGTCAAGTGTGTTTTAATATGTTGCTCTAGTCACTTTTTTGTTTGTTGTTACCTGAAGTTCCATTTATTTATCTACTGTATCACTTACTGAGCATCAGTATTCTGTACATTATTTAAAGTTTGAAAACAGTTTTATGCTTCTTGTACTGTGTAGAAACGTGGATTATAAGATTTTTCTGGTCTTTGGACTGTTCAGAAGGAATATGAAACTCTCTCCCAGGGGTATGTCTCAGAGAAGGAACCCCAGAGCCTGCACAGTTATAGAGTCCTAGAGATTACTTAACACAGAGGACTTAAAAGGTGGTTCAGAGAGTAAGTAGGATACAGGAGTTAATTAGGTGCAGCCTGGCTTAGGTGAGCTCATCACCTATAAAGAGCAAGAACTTCCCCTAACACTAAATTGCACTGACCATGAGCTGATACAGGATTTTTAGGGGAGTACAACAGCTGAATCAAGTTAAGTCCAGAGCCATCAAAGGCAGATTCTTTAAAGCTGAAATGAACAAAGGTCTGTTGAGTAGTAGCCAATGTGGGGGATGAGGAGGAGAGATGAGCCCAACCTGAGAACACAGTGGGTGCTTTGTTTCTTGTTGCTTGCTGTTTACAGATTAAAGAGCTCCATAATGGGAAGGTAGCCAGAAATCACAGTGGTTTGGGTTGTTTTGGTTGCACTACAAAACAAACAAACAGCTTCTGAAACACCGAACCCTCAAGGGATGTGGGACTTCTTATATACTTGCATCTTTGCGATATACTATATGCATATATATGCACAGAGGCATATCTAGTCTGATTTCTAAAAGCAGCAATTTCAGAAATCTAAACTGAGTGTAAGAACCTAGGGAGAGATGTTAAATCCAAAATATTTTCATGGGGATGTGCAAACAAATCTCACAAGATAGCTAAGCAAGGACAATGAAAATATAAAATAGAATTTGAGGCTGAAAAGTGATATAAATCGGAAATCTTGTGGTGCCTATCATCTAGAGATGTTGATGAATAAACTATCCCAAGTAGTTTAATAGGAAGGATATGCCTGTGCCAAGAATGTTTGTGGAGAGGGAGGTATATCTAATCATAGAGCAATTCTTTAAAGGAATAAGATTGGAAGATTTAGGTTTGTTTAAATTATTATTTTTGAAAACATGCTGCTGTTTTTGTTTTCAAGCCCATCTTATATTCCTCCCTTCCCACACTTGTGACTAACAGGTCTGTTTGAGTTATTATTTTTATTACTATTGTTATTATTATTGAATTGTGTCTGTGTAGACAGTGGCTCTGCTGGGCCTGTTCTGTTAATGGCAGCAATTGCTTTTATTTAGTTAGTTTTTTTGGGGAAAAAAAGTTAATGCATTGCTAATATGACATTCAAGCATTTTAAGCTTATCATCCTAAAAAAAGAAAGCCTTTTCCAAGCACAGAAAGTACATAGCCAATCTATCCATCATGACTTTGGAGCACTGTTCAAGCAAGTGTTTAATTCTTTATAGCAGCACAGCACTGGAATATGATTTTCCTATTCAAGAATTTTAATTAAAGCTAAGGTTGACAACATTGCTTGCATCTGTTTCAAGGGCAGTTTTTTAGGGTGCTTATATTGACATCCATAGTAAGGAGGTAAGGATTTAGCAGGTACTTCACAGCTCTTCAAATCCCCCTCTGCTCTCATTGAGAGCAGAAGACTAGAATTCTTAAAAGGAAAAAAAAAATCTTTTTGTATTTCTGAAAAATAGGAAACAGAATTAATGTGTTGAGATTCCTGCTACTCCAGTTCATCTCAATCAGACTAGTATTAATAAACCCTATAAACTGATATTAATACTGTGTGCTGATTGCTGCTTCTGGTTAGTATCTTCTTTAAGGAGACCTCACAGGTTTGTTGTCTCCATGTTCATTTTACCCACTCGGTGTCATTTGAGGAGAATACGGTACGATTCCATTAACATATTGCTACCACAGCTGTTTAAAATATTGCTTCCATGAAAGAGCAGTGAAGATTTCTACACCAGCTGGAATCAACTAAAAACATGAAATACCAACTTCAGTAGAATAAGAGTAGGAGTTTGAACTCTTAAGTGTACAGGCAAGGAGAAAAAAAAACTATGAGAATCATAATGTTTTGATGAGGCCCTTTGAGAATCATAATAATTTGATGGGACTTTTTTTTCTTTTTGGTGAATCATATCACTAAATTGCTCTCATGGACCTTAGAGCACTCAACTTACCAACAGATGATAGAATGTTACAAAGTGAAATCAAACTAATCTAGTGATTCAGCAAACACTTAATAAAGATAAATAAGAGATTAAAAGCTGGAAATATAGGTAAGATTCTGGACCAAATTTATTTTCTCTTACAGAAAAGTCTAGTTTCTTGATTCAAGTTAAGAAGTACTTTTCTTAAGTTCCTGTTTATTGATTCAGTTGCTCTCAAAAACTCACCTTTTGCCTTAGTTTAGGGACAAAGAGGAAGGAGCTGTGATGACTGATTGACCTAATTGTTTGCAGAAAATAAAATAGAGAAGACCAGTGACTGCCAGTTTGTCTTGATATATTTTAGGTGGTTACCTAAGCATTGAAATGTCATTTGAGATAACAGTATTTCCTATTTTAATAAGTCTACAGTTCTGAAAGGTGTCATTAGCACAGATCTACTCAGTCCTTTATTTCCTTTTATTTCCTGTTGGTTTGTTTTCCTCCAAGTTGATTAATAACCTGACAGCAGGCACACACACTTGCTTACAGAACTGGATTTACCAGAGAATCTCTTGGGGGTTTCCATGTTGATGTTTTCTAGAGCTACCCAACACACGTCCCATCCCTCCAAGCTCCTCAGTAAACCTCCAGACCTGAAGTCCACCCCTTGATTACAGTGCTTCAGGCATGTGATTTATTGTAAGAAATCCAGATCGATAAGGTTAAAGCTTTGCATCTCTGATGCTTTACATTTAGGGAGAAAGAGAAAACAAAAGGAAGTCAAAAACCTGAGAAATCTAACCAGTTGTGCTAAACATGGAGGGGGGGAGCAGAGGGAGGAAAATCCTTCGCTGACCCCCAGAGGCAATTAGCTTACAATAACGAGTCATGAGACTTCATTAGTTGCTCTCTGCTAGACAATATTGCTCCCTTCTCAACAAGCCCACACACCATGTGTTCTAATCGGCTAATTACTGCTATATTTCTATCTTATCCTATTCCACCAAATGGTATTAGAGAGAAGATAATGCCACAGATCTTCAAACCAAGTTTCACAAACAGTCTGTGACAAGTTCTTCTTTGGGCTCATGCAGGTACAAAAGCCCCTTTGCTTTGTACTTATCACTATATTATGTCTGACAAGTACCTCATTACGTTCAGACATTTCAATAGATAATTTTGACACAGGTGACCAAATGACTTTTCGGAAGCTGAAGTTCTTTAATCTCTAAGTGGACTGTGGAGTGAGGTGGTAGTAAAGGAAGTTCAGCCACTATTTTATTCCTATATTCATCCATTGGGATGAATTAGAGAGCTTTCTTGTTCAAGAACCGTTTTGAGCACCATTATACAAAATGTTGGTGTTTTTTGATGAAATTTTGTTTTGATTTATTATAATATTCACTTTTCATTTTTATACTGTGGACAGGCACATTATTTAATTCCATCTACAGAATGTTTAACCTTTGCTTTGACCTGTTTGCTTTGACATATTGATTGTTTTCAAACCAATGTAAAATTTTGTACTTCATTCATTCAAACATGGCCAGAATAGCAAATGTATTATTTGTTTTGAAGTATCTCCATCCACATTCTTTTTGTTTCCAGATCTATCTTTTCCCCCAATTTTTCTCCAGTTTCTCTGAAATATATCTTGATATATTGCTCTTTTTATACCCCTGGAAATATTCGGATTAAGATCAGTTCATACTAGTGAAGGACAAGTCTGAAAAGGTTCAAATCAGAGCACTCATGCATATTTTATGCTTATGCAAATATCTGTTATTCTGAAATAAACTAGTCTGAAAAACATGGAGACATGACTGCACTGACTGCAGTGTGTCACCATGTCACAGACTTCTCAAGGGATCCTGGAGAGGGGTCCTTTTATTATGTTATGGCATAACATAATGCCCAGTATTTCATGCTGACGCTTCTGCTGACCGTCCATATTCCCATTGTGATACACACGGCTTACAAAACCACTAATATTACTATTGTAGCACACTGTACAATTAGGTGTCCAGAACACACTTTTAATATATACCTGTTCTTTATTAGATCAAAGTAGTTAAAATAGGTGGAATGTTAGGAAATCCAAAAATAACAAATTCTCTACAATCTAGAGAGATTCTTCTCTCTAGAGAGAAAAATAGAGAATCTTCTCTCTTCCCTACAATCACTAAGTAAACACTGGATCCAAAACAGTTAGACCATCTGTGTACACATGCTGCAAAAAAGAAGTCTTACTTCACCTGGCATGTTAGTGTTTTCCATGAGTATGTATATATATATATATATACTCTGTAAAACTCTGAAATCATGTGCTCTTGAGATATAGACAGGTTTCATGTAGGATCAGAATGCAGTTAAAGCACTTGCGTGGCCTTTTTAATTAATTTCTTTCACCATTGGCTGTAACTTCAATCAGCTGCAGAGGCTCAGATTTCACAGGTGTGTTTGTGTGTTTATTTGTTTGGTTTTTATAAAGCTGCAAGACACTCTTCTCCTGGCTTATTAGTGTTCTGCCACCTCAGCATATTATTTTTCTTTCAAGGCCTGGAGGCTGGAGGGCTGAGTGTAGGTGAGACATGAGAAGTGAGGTAGCAGGCATGTTGCCACCTGCTGAAGCCACCCTTCTGCTGCCACCCTGAGCTAGGTATGCTCTGGGAGATCTCCAAGGTGGAGGCGCTCATACTGAGAGGTCCAGCATCACTCCATATTTATATAATAGTCACAAACACCAGTAAACTCCTTTTGTTTGATTTCCTGTGCTCTTTGGGGAATCTGACTTCAAGAGCTACAAGGAAAAGGCATATGTAGTGATGATGTCTCAGTGCTACCTCCTTTAGAAGATAAGGCCTGCAAGTGTTAGAAATTTTCTTGGCAGTTACACCCAAAGACATGTGTCTGACCAATATGTTAGTGGGCATGAGGCCATTTGGCAGATGGATACGAGTGTACTTAGCCAACAAATATGTTCGTCAACTGTGTATATTGAGGGCATAATGTTCACCTGGGGAATTCAAAATGGATCTCAAGCCATGCAGGTCTGTACGCCCTATGATAGAGTTATCAGTCGAGATTCTGCAAACACAGTGATATAAAATTTAGTTATTTTAGGTATTTGAGCTATGTAATACCAACCATAACACTGAAATTTCCTTACATGTTCTAATATTTTTTTCTTTAAAAATCACAATTGAAAGCATTATGACTTTTCCCTAGTCACAGTTGCTAAGATTTTATGTATATACATATATATATAGAGAGAGTTAGATTAAGTAAATATTTAATTATCAAAAAAAAAAAAGGTCTCTCTAAAGGGTATGATAATGGTCAGTTTTTGAAGTAAATTAAAGGATTTTCACTGACTTTAAGGTTTTTGCTCAAGATGAGACTGATTATCCCATCTAAGTTCTATTGCTCATACTGATGTTGATTCATGTAAGAACTTATATAGCAATAAATAACAAGATTGGTATCTATTCCTGAATTTCCTGAAAAATGAACTCAGCTTATGAAGTGCTGGAGGAGCAACTCCCAGTTTTTTCTACTACACATTGAAAATGGAAGGGAATAAAGTAGTTATTTTATCTGATAGTTTGTTAATAAGATATCATTACTATACCTAACTATAGAGATAAAATATATTTATGTGAAAAGTGAGATCTCAGTTACAAAGATGTCAGTTTATAAAAGTTAAGCATTGTTATGAAGATAGATTTTCAGAAATTAGCACTTTTTTATGAACAAGTCTTGCTCTGAAAAAGTCTAATTTCCCTTATCTATATATCTGCATAGAATCAGATTCTCTCTCAGTAAAAGTTAATGAGAAGATATTAAGGCTACCACCACTTGTCAGAATACAATAGATTTATGCTGGAATAAATCAATGCTAAATAAAGGAAATGCATTATCTGCTTGTTTTGCATACATGATTCCTATCAAAGTTTAAAGAAGATACTATGTGAGCGTTAAGGACAGGATACACACCTGCTTTTTGGTGAGCTGCTATATTTTCTGTAATTATGTTCTGAATTCCTTTTAAAACAAATAACATACAAATAGTAATTAAAAGAATCTTTCGTACTTGCATGTAAATCCTTGAAAACTGTTTTCAGCTACATCAGACCTTACGTTGTACTGTCTTTGAGAAAGCTCTCCATCATCCACATTACAAATTTATTTGTGTTATTTCTTATTAGCAGATGTTTTCCTTTTTTTTTTTTTTTGCCATTCATTAGGGTGTTATTGTGTATCTAACTATTGAATTTAATTGCCTCATCCAGTGTTTAAAGCAGAGTTTTCCTTATGGAAGCAAAATAATATATATTGTATGTTTCTATTCATCAGATTTTTGTAGCTCAGATTTCTAATACTGTTTGATAATTTACTTTAATCATTAGCTTTCACTTTGTATTTACTTTTTGAATATTCTTTTCAGAGAGGATTATAAGTAAGGAGTATCATTCGTGGCAGGCCTGATCCTGCTCAAAAGTGCAACAGTAAGAGATGAAAGTACTCAGAAACCTTAAATAAGGCCTACCAAATATTCATTCAATGAAGATATTCAGTATCTTCTATAAAAGGCCATGAATGAATGTATGAAGAGATAGAACTTAATCCTTGCTTAGTCATTTCAATTTGGACATCTTAACGTTACTTTTAAAATTTTACGCTCTATATTGTTAGGTGAATGTTACTATGTTCTTTTTGTTCTTGAAAAATTCTTACTTATATACACAAATAATCTAGATGACTATTTTCCACCAATTTGAAGCTGTTCCTTTGAACCCTTTGACATTGTTACTTTGGAAAAATACTTTTTTTTTCCCCAATAAGCCTACAGACTATAACTTCTACAAGGATTTCAAAATGCACAAAGAAAAGAGAAAGTTCAATTGATGCTTGTTGCCTAACGAAAATGTAGTATCGAAATCAGGAATATCTTCAAAGAATTAATAGTTTTTCTCTATGACTGACAAAACTGTGACTTATTATTTACATTTCTCCTTTCTTCCTAGATGTATTTATTTATATATTTGCCTTAGGGAGCATTGTTTTATCTTGAGTGAATATGAGAAATGAATTGAACAGCTGAGCAGATGTACTGAGAGTTTAGCAAGCAGGTACACATTTTCATAGATGAGAAGAACCATTCATTACAGTACAGGAATATTATATGGAAAAAAAAAGGAGAAAAAAGAGCAGGAAGAGATCAAAAATCCCCAATATTATCAAACATTTATAATGTTTTGCTATGTGTTGAAGAACTGCAATTAATTATATGAAAATAAATGTATCTGACAGCCGTGATTTGATGTATTACAAGTACTGTCAATGGGTGAATTTGGCTTAGTCATACTTTAAGTGAGGAGAAATTATAGTTCAGTGTTATAGTCTGAATTTCCCAGGACATTATTTGCCACCTTAGATGGAGCAATAATTGATAAATATGTAAATAATTCACTGTTCACTTTATCTTCTGAGAACAGGAGACCTTGTATTCTTAGAGGCAGCTTCAGAATTATGCACGCAAGGAAAGTAGACCACTGTAGTTCTTGCTTTTCAAGTGCCTAACCTTGTGAAACTGTAAATATGAACTGACAGTACCAAGTCAAGGATCTTGGCTCTTGTGGCCCATGAGTAGAAGAGGGCCCCTCCAGAGGGCAGCGGGGCAGAGACATGCCCCTGGCACCCTACCGCTCTCAGGACACGAGACGTGTCTCTGCAGGGCTTTGCTAGGCATTGCTGAGGCAGTTCTGAGCAAGCTGGTTTGCTTTACACCATATAGCAATGCTCCACTGAAAGATAATCATTTGGATCTGGGAAGCCGTACAAATTAATTACCCTGTTAATTACCCTGCCCTCCACTTGCACAGCTGCACAGCTCCAGGTTCAGTCTGACACAGTACGGCATGCCCTTGGGTGGCTCCCCTCTGCAGATTTCCAAGATGATTTCCTTTTTGTAGCTGGCCACCTAAGCAATTCCTCAAAAACCATGTAGGGATAAGCCCTTTCAAAACCCAGCTGGAACAGGCAGAGGTGGAACATCCTTGTTTCCGTGCAACAGATCAGCAGGCAGCACTGCATTCAAATGAAAGTAGGGTGAAATTAATTTCAGTGCTACTCCGCTTATATTAAGATAAGATGTATGAAATGGAGGAGCTTCAACAAAGGAAGTAACCAGCTCCACTGGTTCCCACCATGGAAATTTTTTGACTCTTTATGAAGTATTCCATTTTCCAACAGGTTGATTCTCCAAGTTCTCCTCCAAGTGAGTTCCTGGCTTACTTGGACAGAGGTAAAAGTAAGAAGGATGGGAAACACCACAACCATTTCATTTCCACTCTTCTTAAAGGATCTTAAAGAAAACAGAACCTTAACATAGTTATTAATGATGAACTGTAGCACTACTTACAAAATAGTATCCGTTTGGAAAAGGCTTGCAAAGTCTTGTTGCTTATGTGGGAGCTGGGAAACACTTCAAGGTCCTGCAATGGCCAAACATACACTTAAGCAGAGTCATCAGGAAAAAAAAAAAATATATATATATATATATAGCTAACTTACTTATGTGACATTTGCATTCAAGTTCAGGAGAAATTTTTGTGCAGACTGTAAATGTTGTGGAATTTTGTTTTAAGATTTAATTGTCCTCATTTATGAAGTTGCCTCCTTGATTTTTTTTTTGTGCTCCCAAATGCATGTGATTGCAGAGAAGTACTCCTGTGTTCCTAGAGGTGCAAGGCTTTGCAAACATTTCATAGAGTCATGAAATCAGATGCTTTGAGCAGGAGAGGGCTCAGTGTGAACCCCTTTTTAGTATCATCCAACTTTGGGTTCTTTTGTGGAGGACATGCTCAACTTTCTTTTGAAAGGAGAGAAAGAAAAAAAAGTGAAGAAATCAAATCATTCCTAGCTGAGACTGCCCTGAAAATGTAAACGAGGGAAAGCCAATATAAACTAAGAGAAAAAGGAGCAGCTGGACTGCACATTAGCAGCTGGAAACTGCAGGGAATCTTAAATTCTCCACACTCCTCAGAAGCATAGTTACACTTTCCATGAAAATGGATCAGTTATGTAGGAGTATCACAGAGAACTGAGCAGGAAGGAACCTCGAGAGGTCATGTAGGTCCTGTCCCTTTCCCAGCCCTTGTGGTTCTCAAACGCCAGACTGGTCCTGTGAATAATTTGTTTCATCTTTCCCCAGCCTAAATAAACAGATATAAACAAACACTGCATTAAGGCCACAAAGAACTCCTTTTTTTTCCTGCTGCAGCTTATGAGAAGATGGAGGCCCTTCTTCATGGTCCAAAATGAGCCATGATAATTTGTCATCTCCAAATTTATTTGTAATGCTAAACATTTTGATAAAAAGAAAAAATGGCAGGAATTGTTTAGCTAAGGATTGCTACCTCAATTTTAAATTTAGATGGAATTATTTTACAGGTTCTCTTTCCTAGTGACTTGCTGTTTTGTAATGGTTCTGCTGACATCACTAGTAATGTTTGTTAATGGAGGATTGTTTGTTTCTGGAGGATTTTTGTGTTCTGCTGTGAGGCAGGCCATATACCAAACTGAATGGGATAACATGTAATTCTTTAATATTGGGTAGAGTGTGATTTTTTATTAAAAAAAAAAAAAAGCAATTTTCCTTGTGCTGAATGGTATTCATGGACAGGAAATGATGTCATGATAAACTTCATTTATTTTAATAGTTACCTATTTAAGTGGGAGGGAGAAAGCAAACAGAAAAGTATATTAGAAAAAATGTTCATGTTTTAATGAAGAAAACTATATATGATTTTTCTCAAAGTTTTAGGAAAGTCTCCACTACAAATATTCATCCTAAATACAGAGAGTTCCGATTCCTCCCTTCAGTATATCTGAGAAGGTGGGTTTTACCTCATAGTGTATTGATAAATTCTAGGAAAATTCATCTTTCTGTTTAGGAAAAGAATACTTTAGATGATCTGTAGCCCTATATGTGTGATTATAGCCCTATATAGGCTATATATATACATATATATGTATACATATACATATATACATATATATGTAGCCCTGTATGAATATTACCTGCAGCCTTGCATATATATATATATATATATATATATATATATATAAAATAACCTATCATTAAAAATATGTGAACAAACCCTTCAAATTCTCCATCCCTCTCTTTTCTTCCGTCCTAATTTATCCCAAATCTGTCTTAACCTTTAGTTAATTTCTTCGTTTAATATATTCCTTTGGAGATAGTATGGAACAAACAGAGAATTTCTTCAGAATATTATTTTTCTCTTGCTTTCACAAATAACCTCCCTCCTCTTTTCTGCCTTTTCTCAATCCCCTAAAATCCTTCAACTCTAAAAACAAAAAAGAGAAAATATCTAATTGACACAACTCAGTGGATTTGACATAGAATTGAAAGGCATCCATCTCCAAGGCTTAAAGATGATTCCTTTTTTTACTACTCAGAACAAAAGAAGCACACAAGGTAAATAAAATGTTGAATAACAGTCACTAAACTGAGGGATGTTCTTCTCTGTGGTTTCTCAGATTATCTATGCTGAGAGTGTTTGTCTGTGAATTGCTACATCCTCTGGTATTTGAGTTAATCCCCAACTTGTATTTAGTTCTCTCAGAATATTGGATTTGAGTGCTTTTGTAACATATTCTGTTCACGCAGAGTAGCAGCAAGATCCTGGCCTGGACACCTTCACAGATGTGCAAGTGTAGAGAATCCTCATTATACGTATCCTTTACCTCATCATCCTTACTCACTATGTGTGAAAAAAAAAATACATTTGTATTGTAGCATTCTTTCTTCCTCAAAAACAATGTTGAAAGATCTAAAGGTTTTGTAGTGTCATATGGACCTTTCAGTCTCTGTACATACATATTTTTGAAGTGTTTCTTTGCTTTAGCACTATTTCCAGAGGCAAAGCATTTTAGTATGAGCTTTTATGTTAAATATTGTGCACAATTTAGTTCTTTTAGTAATATATACTCAAAGATATATTTAATATTTCAATAATGCTCAGAGAGTATTTTATTATCTCTTTGTTTTGTATTCCTTTGCAGAAATTCTTAGTTAGATTAACCTGGATAGGTTTGCAATGTGAAGGACTGCAGATGACCATTCTCACTTGATGAAGTCCTCTAAGAGTGAAATACAAATGTATATAAAATCAAATGAATGAGAAAAAAAATGTCCTCTTTAAATAAATATTAACTAAGGAGTAATTTGGAACTGGTTTTGCCTTTTATTTTATATTGGGAGATGAAGGGATATGTTTTGCTCTACCTTGATGTAATTCCAGAGCATTGTTTCCTCTCTACATACTGAATTCTAACTTCAGTGGCACTTTAACTTATTGATTTACTAGTTTAGACTTTCTATTTCAAAAAGTGACTTTTTTATTAGCTAAAAAAATATTTTCTGAAAAGGCTGGTTTTATTTGTTTCTTATTGATTTCAAAGGTCTTCATCATATTATTGTGTTATTGTGTTATATATTTCAACAGAATATTACTTTGGTTTAGAAGACATATTTTTTCTTATCAGTTAAATATTTGAAACTGTTGGGAGATAATTTAATTCGTATTCAGGACAAACTTAACCTGAACATCTGATAGAATTTAAAATGTTACATCAAATCATTTTTTATTTGTCTGGAAGATGTGTGTTTCTTGATTCTAAATGAAAGTGCCATATGGTTAGTCCAAGGATAAATTAGAGTACCGAAATTCATGTAGTGGAAAAGCTGTTAGCACAATTGAACTAGTTTAGCTTTGTGGACCCAAGAGTCACACTTCTTAGCTTCAAGAAATGGAGTATAAGGTCTGTTATACTGGTTAGTAATTAGATAAGAATGCGGAACTCTCCTAATGTAAAACGTATTATAATCTAGGCCTCTAAAAAGAGCAATAGTTTCTCAAATATCTAGCAAATGATTAATGTTTATAGTGAGATTTTCCTCGCCATTCCCTTTTTTTGCCATGTAGACGTGTTTATCTATGGCAGTATTCAGAAATGTACCATACTTGCATATTTTAAGCAAGTATTTTTTCATTTGGTAGTAGGAGAGAAGGTACCAATACTGGAGCTAGTATAACCCAACACAACTCCTTCAATGGAACCAGGATCTAATCTGGGGAACATCAGCTGACAATTTTGACTGGAATGTGTTTTCCTCAAGAAGATCTGTTTCACATCCTGTTAAATGTTATAATTCCATTTAGGTAAGCAGTCTTAATTTTTACTGGCACGAGTGAGAGAACAAGATTCCAGCTCCAAACTGCTTCTTCCTTCCCTAGACTTCTCTTAATTCCTTTCCATTAGTTTGTTTTATTCTAAATTTTTTGTTACCTCTACAATTTGGACAATTAGAAAGCTGTGTGGACACTGGCAATAGAACAGGAAAGTATCTCATTCGTTAGCCAGAAAAAGAACATGACCTGAAGACAGTTGCTCTCTGGAGCTTATAACTCTGATAACAGCCTCAACATTGACTTTAGGTTACAAATACAGAACATTTAACACAATGGGCTAGATCAAGTATTTCAAGTAAGCATCCAAAACTTAAGTACTTCCAGGCAGGGTACCAAAATCAGTAAAATTATGTTTCTCTCTAAAAATCAGTACACTGTTCTGTATTCAGCTTTGTTGTGAGGCTGTCTTTTGAGACTGACTTATTAAATTTGGAGAAAAACTATAGTGCCCCGTTCTTCCTCCTGCTAAACAGCCTTCTCAGTGGAAGTACTGTCTTGTCAATGCTGCTGTGCCAGATGTTTTGCTTTTAGACTAAGGACTGAATTTTAAACACTTGTCTAATGCGTCTACCCCTAATCAGTGCAGCCTACCATAGCATGTGCACTTTATTTTTATTGCAATTCAGTTGATAGACCTAAACTTAAGCACTTAAGTGCTTTGATGAATGGGAAAGAGAGTTTTACCTAAACATTCACTGCATTTTTAGTTAGATACAAGTGACTGTAGTCTGGGATTTCCTTTTTCATTCAGTTGTAGGATAAATAGAAATTATAAGATCTTCAGAGGAAACTCTATTCTCATTTACTTTGATGTGCTTTACACTTAATTTTCTCTGACTTTCCTTTGTTACCCTAGATTTATCCCAATGTAGCTGACAGCAGCAGTTGGCTTTTACCAGTTGAGAGAGAAATAAAAGCAAACATAATTAAATTGCT
>JAUBOD010000445.1:9922498-9946667 GCA_032353885.1 Nothura maculosa
TCTTGTGTTCTCTTCTCTTCTCTTCTCTTCTCTTCTCTTCTCTTCTCTTCTCTTCTCTTCTCTTCTCTTCTTCTACACAAGTGAGGAGATGGTAGTGGTAAATATATCACTGTTTGTAATACTAAGTATATCTGCAGTGGAGGATTAAAATTCCTTTTCCTCCCAGAAGCAGACCAACTTGTAATCTCTCAGACCTCTGTAGAAGCTCTCAGATAATGCAGAAACTTTGAAGAAAGATAAATGAAACTACCATTTCAGTGAGCCAGTCTAGAGATTTTGGAAGAAATTGTAAAAATGTGTTTGAAGCCTCCAATTCCTCTTCGTTGTTACAGATAAGAAGTTAAACCTTTAATGGGAGAAAGGAATCTGTCAAAGGCTGGTAACTAAAATAATATCAGCAAGTATGAACTTGTTTAACTGACAAAGAAGCAGGAAGAATGATTGTGGTAATTATTTTTCCATTTTTAATGGTTTTTACTTGTGTTTTTATGCTGATGTTTGTTAATAGTAATTGCCTTTCCTTGTACTGTTTATTTTTAATGAGCCCCTCAGAATGGAGCATAAATACTGTAAAATCACAGCAGTAATTATTCCAAACTATTTATACAGAGAGTAAAAAATACATATATATATGTAACCAGAACACTAGTGAATTTAGAGCCGAAATGAAATTTAGTAAATCATTTAGAAATATGTTTACTATCGCTTCATATCTGGGACACATACATCTTTAACTTCAATAAAAGGGGTCAAAGCAGTATCTTGAGATAGAGGTCTGCTTTCTGAAAGTTTCACATTTCTTTCCAGATGATGTCTGAAAGAGCAATGTAGCCATGAGAAGTTGCCTGGACAGCCTTAGAGGAAACTGTTGCATCTCTATCATGAGATGAGTTGAAGTCCCAGGAAAATGAACCAGTCGGGACTGGGTCAAAGATTCCCGAACAGGACAATTGAAAAGGTCACTTTCACAGCCTATGCTTCAACTGAAAGACCTGAAGAGGAAAGTGTTTATATATAAAGGGGATCCAGGCAATAATTCCTTTTTTTTTTTGAGTTAGGTCTTGGATTTGAGACCAATTCCAAATCATTGTCCCCTATCTTTCACTATGAGATTGTGAGATTCACTGTGAGATTAATGGTTCTTCATAGACATATAGGTTAGGTATAATTAAAATTATTCATTACAGATACACATAGATGGAATGTATGTATGTGTATATATGTATAAATATGGTTATCTATATATGCACCTATATATAGATATAGATATATATATATATATGTATACCTATATATATATATATCTATATCTACATATAGGTGTATATATATATATATACACACCTATATAGGTGTATATATATGGTTATAGATAAAACTGTCTATATATTTATATGTACCATCACATATATAAATGATTTATATATATATATATATATATATATATATAAATAATTTCACAAGTATGTAAAATTAATGTTGAGAAACAAAACATTGGTCTCTGGATTCACTGAATTTAAACACCATTTAAATCCATTTTAAATCAGTTGTGCCAACACAGGTCACAAACAAGAAACCATTTGCTCTATTAATTTTGAAAGCAGTAGCTGCAACATACTGGTAACCACAGTACTTCCCTTCATTAATAAAGGAGTTTTAATTGCTTTGTAGCAAGTGCTCCGTAATTCTGCCTCTGACTCTGCTGCCTTTAGTGTTACTGTCTGCTGTGCAAGGAAAGAGGATGGATCTCTATCATGTCTGAATGCTGCTGCGAAGGGACAGCACCTCGTCTGAGACCTAAATGGCAGGTAATTAATTTTCATTCTCACAAATCATACAAATCTCTAGCATACAGGCTGGATTTCTCATCCCTCTCCTTACTTTTGTGCTGCCCAGTGCAGAGGATGCCCAGATTTCTAAATGTACCTACGTTATACAGAGCTTTTTGGTTTAGCTTGGAATATTAGGATGAAAGTTATTAAATCATACAGGGTAGGCATAACTTTGTGGTGACAAACTCTATCCTCTGATGCAGAGCTCATTTCTAGCCTGTAAGACTGACTTGCTAGGAAGATCCATATAGCTGTCTCCAATATTCCCTCTGCTTTCTGTGTCCTTTTAAACGACACAGGACCGTAGCCATCAGTGAAGACAGCGCAGCAGATGCTCAGCACCCAGCAAAGGATATAAATGTGCACAAGGATATGCCTTCATATCAGATCAATTAATTCATGAGTCCAGCACGTGCTCTTTTATATCCTTGTCTCATTTTTAACAATATTTCCAACTTAGTCTTTCCTCAAATTCCTTTGGCACCTGGGGCTTCTGCAAAATCAGAGTGCAGGGACAAATTAAAAGATGGGGATTTCCTATACGGAAGTATTGTATAGCAAGGCCGTTTACACCTTTTGCAGGCCCCTTTTACACCAGCTAATGTGATACACACAACTCTAAAATATCACAGATCGGATGCATGATTCTTTGCAGTACTCTTTGCTTTTGTTCTTTACTTTTGTTTAACCTTTTAGGGATAATCAGACAAAAAGGGTATGCACTTTTTTGGAAGATAAAAGTGATGAGAATGGGATTGTAAAATAGCATAAAAGCCACTGAAATAAAGAGATGTCAGGTATAAAAGAAAAATGTAGAAGAAAAGAATAATGATAAAGTACAGAATGTAGAATGGGAATATAATGCAATACCAGAGCTATCTCTATTAGAACACTAAGGCTAGCTAGAATTTTTACTAATGAGTATAGTGCTTCATTTGTGGTTAGGTGATTCTGTTATACATCATATAAAATAAACTTATATGAACTTTTGAAAAGTTATTTTTATCTTTCTTCTTGCATGTTTAAAATAAATTCATTCAACTCCATTCTCTAAAACATTTTACTTTTTGCCCATATACTTGCCCATATATTATGCACATAACCATATACTTTTTGCTTCTTTGGCACCGAGATCTCATCAGTCACAATGAAGAAAATATGCTTTCTTTAGAGTAAAAAATCTATGACAACTTCTAACATTCAGTGATACTACTTTTTTACTGTATCACCAATTATATGTTGTTTGGGCTTTATTAACAGTTCCGAGGCCACAATTGTGCTCTTAAGAAAGACAAGTAAACGTTGTCACACTAGGTTCATCAACATGATCAGCATCTTCACCAAACTGTCTTCTGTGTGGTTTACAAGGAAGGTTTTTTTTTGCCTCCTGGAAAAAAATACAATAGCAGGAATTAGGCTACATTTTCACAGATAAGGAAATATAAAAATTGGACAAGTAGTCCAAAGGCTATTCCCTTCTTTTCTGTTTCTTCAGCTGCCCCTCTACCCATTTTGTAGTGTTGTACTGCTCTGTAGTCTCATTGCATATCAAGACACTGTTGCAATAATATCTTTCCTAATGCATATTATAAAATATATAAATGATAAATTGAGAAAGAGAGCCTTGGGTATATGAAGTGGTTTCTGTTTTACCATCTAGAGGGTCGACTGCACAGGTGGTGATAGAAACACTTTATTGTTCCCAATACATGGTTAATAAATCTGCCCTCTGCCATTCTGCTTTTTCTTTTACTCTCTCTTTTTCTCTATTAATGTGTAGCCCTTATTTTCTCTCAGAACTGTACATGGGTAAATGTGAGTCCTTCCCCTTTCTCTGAGCACAGATTCCAGGCTCTTTGGGGGAGGAATTATGAGTTTGATTTTATAAAACATGTTCAAAGTAGACTTTTGTCCATCATAAAATGAATAAATAAGAATAACAATAAATAACAGAAAGAATTCTATATTTACATTACCACTTGTGTGGAAGAAAGCAGTAATTTAACAGCACTTAGCAAGCATAAATAGTATTTGTACACAGCCTTTAGTCAAGGCTGCTGTAGCCAACTGAAATGGCAGGAGAAATCACAAATAAGCTGAAACAAATTGGATGGCAATTGGGATCCTCTGCAGGTGAACTTTGTTATTTTTTAATATGAAGTCAGATGACTTCATATAGCTGGTGTGACAACAGGGACCTGAAACATTTAACCCTACTCAAAGGGCAACATAGGCAGCTGTCACTACTGCTGGTCTTGCTACCTTTGGGTAGATATGTGGTAATAGATTATGGCTTTGGGATTATGATATTGTGGACAATCGACTTCAGTGAAAAACTGCTGTTTCTGTCAGTGCTTTCTGTCAGTGCTCAAACTTATTATAGCATTTCAGCCAGTGCTGTGAACTCTACAATACAGAGAAATTTGTTACCCTTCACCAGTAAGATTTCACTTGTAATCTTAGGTCATTAGATCTTGAATTGGGAGCCCTTGTTCATGTCAGTGTATCAGAACAGGACAGCTGTTTGCACCTATTTCAGATCTGCCCTGAGGTAAATATTGCAGAATCCAGATCTCATGGCTAAGCTCCTGTACCATTCTGCATCCAGATTAAAAAGCAAACAAAACAGAAAATGCCTTCTAACATGCTTGATAATGGTGAAGACTTAATAGATCTTGTAACAGATAGGCAGACGTTTGGGGTAAATAAACCATAACACAACAGAGTAAAATTGTCTCTGAAGACAGCACTGTACATCAAACCCTGCCAAGTTATCTTCCAAACCTCATTATTGAAAAGATTAAAATGAGTCCTTAAATACAGACTGTCAGCATGGAGGTGCTTGAGTCCAAATTGATAAAAGTTTACATGCAGCAGCCTTACACAGTCAAAAAACAAGTAGCAAAGGCAGTTAAATGAAGTGCTAGGAAACCTGTAGGGATATACCCACAGACTGCCCCACCAAAAATTTGTTAGCAACTACTGAACCTATGCATGGGAAAATCTTCTGTATGCTCTATTTGTTTTTCCTTTTTAGTATTCAGTGAGTGTGAATATTTGTACCCATGTGAGTGCATGCATGAAATTAATACTCACAGAAAGTATTTCATTTTCCATGCTGGAGCAGATCTTGGACTAACTTCTGACAAAGAGTGGTAGAATCATTCAATTTCTTCATTCCTTGCCCTGGGGAGTCACTCACACTCTGCCATCTGAGGGGTGACATTCCATGAGGATCAGCTCCAGGACAGAATATCTATCCAGTTTTAGATACCACTTGACCACTGTTACTAGGAAGGATTTTTAAGGAAGTAGAGGAATAGTTAGGCACATAAATTTACATGGAGTTGGGAGTATAACACTCTCAAATCACTAAGGAACTACAAAATAATTAAATGTATTTTTTTTTTGTATGTCACAGTACCACAGAATCCAAATCACAGAATCACTGAGTTTGGAAGGGACCTCTAGAGATCATCTAGTCCAAGTGTCCTGCATAAGCAAGGTCACCTACAGCATGTTGCACAAGATTGCATCCAGGTAGATTTTGAGTATCACCAGACAAGAAGACTCCACAACTGCTCTGGGCAACCTGTTCCAATGCTCTGTTACCCTCACAGACAAGAAGTTTTCCTTCTGTTCATTCCTCACTTCCTCTTTTCATTTTGTTACTCTCCTCCCCTTCCCTCCCCTCCCCTCTTCTAAATAAGCCCAGCTCTCTCTACCTGAGTCCCCTGATCATCTGTCTTTGTAGCTCTATGCTGAACCAGTAATGCCATGTCCCTCATTTGTTGGGGAACAGGGGGCACAACTGGACACAGTACTCCAGATGTGGCCTCAGCAGGGATGAGTAGAGGGGAAGGATCACCCCCCTCGACCTGCTGGCAATGCTAATGCACACCATTACCATTGGCCTTTTGGCCACAATGGCGCATTGATGGCTCATGGCCACCTTCTTGTTCACCAGCAATCTCAGGTCCTTTCCAGCAGATTGAGATGCAACCTGTACTAGTGCATTGGGTTATTCCTTGTTAGGTGCTTTTGTTGGACTTCATGAGATTCTTCTCCACCCATCTCTCCACCCTGTCCAGATCTCTCTGAATTGCAGCAGAGCCCTATGATGTATCAGCTGTGATATGCTATTGGCATTAGATTATTCAATAATTCTTGTGATTGTCTCATAAAATGTCTATCCATATAACTATCTTGTTATTTTTATTTTTTTCTCTAGCTAGCTTCCTCTATTTGTAATGCTTTATCAGCAAAGAGCAAGGCCTTCAGAACGCTGTGGTGCCTGCCAGCAAGACTATTAACATTCATGATACAATTTTTTCTTTTCTTTACAGAAATTCTACCTGCTTGTCATGCCTTTGTCTTCTTTTCTTTAGTCTGGTGCTTAGAAGTGTCTGTAATTACTAATGAATAAATTGATGATAATGGAGCTCACTGTGGTTAATCCTTAACAGATTGTATATCTTCATCTTTGTTACATAGACAGCAAAGCCCAAACACAGACCAGGTGCTGCCCTCAAATGAGAGGATTGTATATACTCATGCTCTAAAGAGAAAGAATCAGCTCACTTTGTTGTTATTATTATTATTATTATTATTATTATTGAGTTGCTTTTAGAACTGGTATTTATATGTGAATAAATTAGGAAAGAAAATCCAGGTACATTGAAGAACTCCGTCTCTACAACTCTAGAAACACAGAAGTAGGATACTAACATTATTGTGTTTGGAAAGCAGCAAAAGATGGTCCCAAGTGACCTTAACCATGTGTTCAAAATGGTGCAAAGAAGTGAACATTTTATAAACAAGCCAGACAAATAGACTCCTTTAAGGGCAGAAACACATAAAAGGATAATGGTTACTTGGAGTAATTAAATAGGTATTTAAGACTATTTAGGATTTTTCTTTATGTAATCTTACAATACTTGCAATTTTGTTGTTGTTAACTATTATTTTGTATTATCTCATCATCATACAATTACATTAAATTTTACTTTAAGTAAGTTTCACAAGTATTTGAAAACTAGGTTATTCATACATTAACATAAATGACAAGTCCTTAACCTAGACTCAGAATTAAGGTATGCAATAGATGAAAGAAAGGGAAAAAGTAAGTAGACCAAATTTGCAGGCCTAGTAATTTGAGGAAAGGTATGTCTTAGATGATCTCATTTCTGTACTATCTAAACAAATTAATGGAGCTGAAGTACAAAGTGGATAAATAACTTATTTAAGTTCACATGAGAACTTCAAAGAGTAGCAGGGAATTGAAACCTGTATGGTTAAGTCTCATGCTAGCATCTGGGCCCTGAAGCATTTTGCCTCTTCAAGAGACAGATACCCACTGACAGATTGTCTATAATTGCACAGTGGAAATTGGAAGCAGAAGACCTGGCTTCTAATTGACTGGTCTAACTCTGATCCAAGGAAGATTCAGATAGAGCAACAATAATTATTCAGGCATTTTTTAGCAACTTTATAGTTAATCAAAAAATGTATATGTATCTAGATACTGATTATTCTGGAGTTAAGGTATGTATTAATTCAGAGGATGTGCATTTTAGAGGTGTTCATCAGGAAAAGAAAGTTCAATCAATTTAATTAAATTACATTATTTTCTGCAAGGGATCGAGAATAGTGGGAAAAGCTCAGTGGTGCATCAAAGCATTTATAAGCAAAAAGACATTAATCAAAAAATGGCCTTAAGTATGCTGAAATTCTGTTTATCAGGAAATTTTCAAAATCTGGATCAAAACAGATGTATTCTCGTTAGTCATTAATGCTGGCAATTACATCTAGTTGCTTATGAATGCATCTTGCACAATTTGCAATTACCATACAAACTAGAGAATTATCCAAGGAGTTCCTATTGTATTCAGGAAACTCAGCAATCCTATTTTCTAAAAACAGTAGCTTATTTAGCTTTCATGCCCTCTACTGTAAAATAAAATCTGTCAATTTTTTTTTTACTTTCCATCTCAGCCCTTCTCAATCCTTTTTCTTCAGTTCTGTTGTATAAATGACAAGAAGGCATTCATCTGATAACAGAATAATTAGACTTTGATTTCATCAAGAATAAGTCTATTTAATCAGACCGCTTCCTTAATTTCTTCCATTTCCATATGAGTTCAGAGCACTCATTCTTCTTGACCTAAGCACATGGTTCAAGTTCAGAGCTTCCCCAAAGTTTTGGGTGGCCAACTATTTTTTTTAATTATTATTTCTTTCTTGAAATTATTATTTCTTTCTTGATTCTTTCTTGAGTCTCTATTTAGATATTGTCTGTCTTGCCCTGACATCAGTTCCCAACACTATTTGCATTATCCCCATCTTTTATTCAGGTGTCAGTAAAGCAAAGATACCCTCTGTGTCCCTTTGTGATCTCTTGCTGATTTCCACATCTCTGCACACTTACAAAGAGCTTCAAATTGAAAAATATAATTTAGCTGAGTATTCCTGTAAGTAATTTCAGTTGAAACTCATTATGTTTGTATAAGAGAAGGAAAAAAAAGTGATTTCATCAACAGGCACATATTTCATCAGGAGAAAAGCTGCCTTTTATGTTGTTTAACAAACTCACATCTTGGCATTTCAACAGTATTCTATGTTGTGAATAGGCTTTTGAGTGTAAATCATTTTTATTGTAGCATGCACTGTGCTTGATAATAAACTTTTAAATACTAGTTATTGTGCTACCTGTATAAAACCATTACCTTTTGGCTAACAGCAATAGTTTATCTCATGACAAGTAATGATTTTAATAAAAGGCTTTGGGGAGCACTGATATTCCACGAAAGCCTAACAGTTCACACTAATGGATGCTTCTCCTCTCAGACCAGTTTGTTATACACAACTGCCTAATTCTGTCCTTTCTCTGAAAAGGTCTAATTATTTCCTGTCAGCTGTTGTAAAACAAATGATGTTGTCTGACCAGTGAATATAAGTACATAAGTAATCAGAGATAGAATAAAAAAGAAAAGAAGGATTCAACAGCTTTCCGTTTCACTTTTCAACATTCAAGTGCACAACCAAGTTTTCCGTGACTCACAAATTGTTTAGAGACCATTGCCTTTCCCTGTCAGCTGAACTTTGGAGGCTTCACATGGCAAACTTAGCCTTCCAACATTTCATACAGAAGTGACAGTCCTGGAGTGGTGTGGCTGATAACACAACTCTCTAAAGCATCTCCTGATGGATCATGGGACAGTCATTAAAACCTGTGGATGTGCTCTTCATTTATATCCTTCCTAATTTGTTAGTATCCTCTCTAAATTCTATAAGACTGTGAAGGAAACAAAAGCTGTTGTGCTTCTCCAGATGGACCTCCTGCACAGCTAGAATCAATTATTTTCACTATGACTTTTAAAAGAATGATTATAATTTTATAGGTGATTCAAGCTATAACTTAAACATTTACGGTGACTTTTTTATTGGTTAAAAAAGCAAGCTTCTAGGTTTTTTAAAACCAAATCATTAAAAATTAATCATTATTAATCATTACTATGAAAAGCACATGTGATTTTTAACTGTTGAGCTATGTTTTGCATATAGAACTTACACCAATGGAAAAATTATTGGTCAACAAATGCAGGAAACTATTGCTGTTTTCCCTAGTTGTTTTCATTTGAACGGAGAAATGTCGTGTGTCACTTAAAAAAGCAGGCATGTGAGTTGTTTCCTTTGATATGAAAACGAAAACACAGTTTTCTTAATTGCATTGTTCCTTTGAACTTTATTCCACCAAAGAAACTAAGAACTTACTCTGCCTGGATAGGAAATAACTTTTTTCTTGCTAGTGCACAAATTAACTGCAGATTATGATACATAGGTGTCTCTATGCAAATTAAAAATGTAAGCTCCCATTCTAGTCATCAGAGACTTAATGAATAAAGTAAAAACGGCCAAGGCAACCATTCTGCTTAACCCAAATGTGACACCTACAGTATGGTCAGCAGGAGAACTTCTGGCTTTCCAGGACATAGCGGCAGGTTTGTCACCTTGCTCATGTGGGGACACCTACCTGCAGACACCTGGCCTCAGACATCTGCACAAAATCCATCCTCGATGAGTATATCCTTCCCGTGGCTACTTTGAAACACAGCAGTGCAAAACCATAGTTTTAAACCTAATCAGCAAGAAAAGTAGCTGAGAGCAATCAAGACAGGTAAAAACACAATAAAAGCTTTCTTATGATCAAATAGAATTTGCTGTGTTTCTGTGGTGTTTTTTTGTTTGTTTGTTTGTTTGTTTTTTGCATTTGTGCCAACTCACTCTTGTCTTGTTACTGGACACCGCTGAGAAAAATCTGATCCCATCTCCTGTACACCTTCCTATCAGATATTTATAAACACCAATAAGATTTCCTTGAGTCTTCTCTTCTTTAGGCTGAATAGTCTCAGCCCACTCAGCCTCTCTTCACATGACAGATACTATACCTAAGAAAGGATTCAGAGTTGTGAGTCTCCATTGGAGATATGTATATTCTTGAATGCATAATAAGCCACCATAGTCATGGAGAAAGATGTTTTTAAGACAGTACCTTTTCATCATGTTCATCTTGGCAAAAGAAACATGGATACTTCCTATAGTATGGAGACTGTTTTATTACCTGCCCTTCCTGCTTTGTTTACAAAGACACAATACTGGAAAAATGAATCTCGTAGTGCAGTATCAGCCATTTTAAAGAATTCAGCGCTACTGTGCATAAGGTTGGTTTGATTTTTGTGTGATGCATTCCCTTCTTTTTAAAAGAACTACATTAAATATGGCTATAAAGTAAACACAAGCCAAGCGCATTTGACTTAAATATTCTCTAAGAACAGAAAAAAAAATTGTTCAAGCAAAAATGATATTTTAATTTCAAATTTGTAAGTTGATTTTCTAAAGTAGTTTTTTCTTCATATATTTTGGATATTTTACATATGTATCAAAGTTCATTATATGAATATTCAATGTTGAAGTGAAGTAGATAGAAATCTTTATAAATATATATACTGACTGATCCCAGAATGCAGTATCAATCATTTGAAACCACTGAGTCAGAGCTGTGTAGATAATTATTACTCCATACTTTCAAAACTGTTCTTTGAAGAAGAAAGTCATGTGTGTTTGACAATACACAAATATGTCATCAGATCTGCATGCTTCACATTTTAATAATGCTAGATTCTGTTTAAACATTCTTTGAGCCTTTCCTAGGGTTTAGCCAGAAGCATCGCCACACACAGAAAAAAGGAAAACAAGGCACTATTATCAACTCAGTCACCACAATGTGTCTTTTATTTCTGTATTGGCAGACCTTCAATACCTGTCACACCATGAGCATACCTCCCCATTAAATTATGCTGTTGGACCTAACAGGAGGGGATAAAAGGACCACAACAGAAACAAAAACTTACTTCTCAAACCAGTTTTGAAAAGTTAATTGTGAATTAGTAATAAGAAACTCTGGTCTTACATAGGATATTTAGAGAATGTTTGAAAAATAAGAATCAGGTCAGATAAAGCAATTAGTGATCTATGATTTCAGCCTGCATTAAAAACAAACTAAACAAAACCATTTCCTGTTACTTAGACAGGATCATTGAAATGTGTAGGAGCCTTTTGAGCTGTCACATAGTTCACCTCCCGATTTTTTAAGCTTGCTCTCGTTAGTGACTTTGGAAGAGCTCGACAGAGCTTCAGCCACCCGCAGTGTAGACCTCGGTGCTTTCACTATGGAGCTCAGCTGCCTCCCTGCAGGCAACTCACCCTGTTTGAGATGTCTGCAGGCATGAATTATATTAGCCAGAACAGACATTTGTAAAATGTCATTTGTCCAAAATGGGTAAAACGGACTGTTCTTTTGTAGTACCTTGAGTTCTTTATCTTAGGTTAGATAAGGTAAATCCCATCTGAATTCCTGATGGAGACCTTTCTAGTAATTTCTATCAAGTGAGGTTCCACTGACCTTTGCTAGAAGTCTTACATTATAGGAAAGGCAAGCAAGGAGTCAAGACAGTCCAGTCTAAGAACAGAGAAGAGTAGCTGGCTTGGCCAGTGTCACTAGCCTGGCCCAGCGCCATTAGATTAAGGTAGAAATGTAGACAGGAAATAGCATCCTATAAGGTGCATTGATATACGCAGTATAGCAGACAACCTGGATATTCACTAGCTAATCACATGATCAGGCACTAAGGAGGGGTGTTTTCATTTTTTTATGTTGTTTTTCTCCTTGTAGTTGCAGGTTAAAAAAAAAAAAATCAGCAGGTTATTCTGTCCTTATCCATCAGTTAGAACAACTATGCTGCATAATATTTTCTGATAATTTTATGTTCTTACAGATTCCAGTTTAGTTTAGCTGGTGCAGAATATTAAGAGTTTGATATAGTCATCAGGAAGTTTGGAATCAGTCAGAGAAACCACTTTCTTAATGGTGCAATGTATCAAAGTGACTGTGAACTTTTGCTGCTGGGGAAGATTATACATGATTATGAGTCTAGTTAAAGATAGAAATAAATTGAAGCCGAATAACAATAACAAAATAAACAGAACAAAACCCGCAGCCTCATATGCATGTGTAAAGTGATGTACTCCTCAGCCACAGAAGAGAATAATCAGCTGTTCCTGCAGTGGCAAGAAAAGGCTTGACAGCTGCGGACCAATTACGGCCCCTGCAACCCTCCCAAGCTGTAATAAAGAGCCATGTTTGCTATTGTCTTCCAGGCACGGCAGAGTAAACAAGATGACTGAATTGCCTTGGAGGCAAGGACATTTCTTATGCTTAAAAACTCAGAATTGTCTTTGGATGTGTTTGTAATTCTCTTGGAAGACAGAGAATTTTCTGAAATAATAAATTAGGTACAATCCCCAAAGAGATATCCTTAAGAAGTAATTCTGACATGTGGTTTTCAGTTCCCTATCTTTCTGTTACTGAACCTTTAATTCTTTTCTCCATGGAAAAGTTCCATCATGCCCCACTTTGCCCATGTGAACCTACCCCATCCCATCCAAATTCCTAAGTGAAACCATACCCTGAGCCTGAAATATTCACAGCATTTGTCCAGAATACTTAAAATTATGCAGGAAAAAGCTCACATTGATCAAACCTGACGACATTACTGCTGCAAATGTTTGCAATGGACTTCATTTAAAACTTGGATTAACCAGCTGCTGCATTTGGCTCCAAACTTTCTACCCAAAGAGGATGAGGTCAGAGAGCCTGTGCGAACATGGGAAGCTACAAAGGAATTTTGAATCCAGTGCATTTAAAAAAAAAAAAAAGAAAGAGTTTTAACTAATGCTGTAGAGTGTCAGTCTTTGGTGGTAAAACATAAATTTTTAATGTCATACTCAGAAGAAAGCTAATGACAAAGTGGTACTACTGTGACTCTCTCCCTGATTGCAAACCCATATAAGATTCAGTTCACAAGAAGCCTTTAAAAAGTTACCTCTCTGTGGACACTGTGTGTGTGATAGATATAAGATCCAACTTTATCACTTCAGGGCAGTAAACACTGTATCTTAACCTGTAGAGTTAAATTATTCTTGGCACAACTGAGCAAAGTGGAGGGGGAATGAGTAAAGATAAACAAATTTCACATACAATAAACCAAAATGAACCATCAAAGATAGCCAGTTGTTAGTGGGAAAGTTTGGGTAACCATTTAAAACATTTAAGCTGAAAGCAGAAGTATGCAAATTTGGGCCAGCCTTCTTAATAACACTTCACAAGGATGTGTGATCATCTGTGGGTCCAGCTTCCCTTTCTAAATTTCAGAAACAGCCAAATTCAGAATTGAAAAGGCAAAATCTAGTCAGAACAATTGAATTTGAAATCATCTTGACGTGGAACCACAGTCTGTCCCCAGATTCATTCCAGTCTGGACCTGGCTGTCGTTCAGAGATCTGAAAAACCTCAGTAAACTTCTTAATGAATCTTGGCTTAAGATTTCATAGTGAAACTCAAGAACAAATTATGATCATTCCTGAATTTGTAATGAAAGATCTATAGAACTTATATAAAGTTATATAAAGGTTAAAGAACGTCAGAGCTTCAGAACGACATTTAAGATATTTCAGGTTTGTCCTTGGAAATGAGATGTTGTTTATGCTGGGAAAATGCTGCTTTCAAAATTAAAAGTGAAGAATTATGTGGGTTTTTCAAGATATTCTGAACTTCTTTAATGTTGTCTGAGCTTGACATGTATCTGGGACAATCACATCAAATTCAGACAGACTCTTCTGCAAACACTGCTAGGGAAGTGGACTTAAGCTAAGAATGCCCAGATAATCCAAAGGATCTGTGACTTTGTGCTAATGTTAGCTATGGCATGTCCTGTAGTCATGATCCTCAGTCATAGAAACTGGGGCTTCGTCAGGACCCAGCACAGCAGTCACCCACCACATTACCACAAAATAGAAGGGAGGAGGAGAAGGGAAAGAATGCAGATGAGATGTGAGAAATACTGAAGCTGGATGTGGTCAGAAATAAAACCTCGCGTCTGGATCAAAAATCCTCTGAATTTTGTTAGAAGTTAGGTTCATATCTCCCTCATTTTAAGTATCTCTGTATACCCATGTTAAAATAAGATATTATTTAATAATACAAGTTTTAAAAACTATAATTTGCATGGATTATGAAGGCAGAATGCTCTTCTGGTTTCTGTGTTCCTGTGTAAGGAATACTACATCCCAAAAGATACCCAGCATGAGTTCACAGAGGGCCAATACCTGCTCCCAAAGAGATTGAGAATGTGAAATCAATGAAATCTGTTGCCAGTACATGGAGATCATGACATCTGTCATGCTTTCTTGCTCCTTGGCATCCATAGGGATAATTTTAGCACCTTTCTAGAAAGCATATAGTTGCCAGGTTGTTTCACTAGATTTTCCAAGCTGTAATCCAGTATGAGGTAATATGTCATTTTAACTGCAGTGGAAGGAAATACAAATGGACGTGGAGGTCTACACAAATATGAGGCATGGTTGCAGGAGGGCTGTGTGGATTTTGAACATAGATTACTAGAGGGAAAAATGTTTTTCTGAGCTAGTGACTGTGTGTTTCTTAGTCTTCAGATTTCACTTGATGTGGTTCAATGGAATGACAATTGAGTCCCTCATAAATGTATGACGAATAGGAACTTCCATACTTTGTACCCCTCTGCTACCTTGAATCAACTTCAAAATACTTCACTTTTTCTCTGAGTATATTTTCATTGTGCTTTACATGTTTCCCTCTACTAGACATTACCAGATAACTTCTTCTCTCCAATATCTGCTTTGGCAGCAGTTCTGAGGATCCCAGAGCAGCAAGCAAATTAGTCAATTCATTGTACTCAGAAACAAGAGATGTGACTGTTGTGAAGTTGCCTATTTTTTAAGACCTGTGCATAGTATTTGATTTTTAGTGTGTCAGTGTGGATAAGAAATCATTTCATCCGATATCAGGAATTGCCTCTGGATTGAGATTGGACCTGCTCTGTGTGTGGTTTTTGTTTCAGTATCATAACATATCTGTCCAGTGAGCCCCTGAAGTTCATACTTAGGCCCTGCTGTACCTGCCTCCTGTGAAAGAAAGGAGCAAGACTGACCACACTACTAGAGGTCACAGACGACCTGGAGGAAAAAAAAAAAAAAGGAAAAAAGGGGAGTGTTTTTCTTAACTGGAGTTGCATTGCACCTCAACAGAAACACACATATTTCCAGTGAGAGGTTTTATGAAAAATTCAAATTCTTTTTTTTTTTTGTGAGATGTTTAAAGGTTGAAGACTGTATATTGAAGCCTTGTCTGCTTTATAGTGAAAGTACAACTTACATATGTTCTGCATTGGAAGACTTTCTGGATATCTTTTGTATTTTCTGTAAGGAAATGCTGTTTGTGATTTTTCTAGACCTCAGCTAACGCTAAGGCTGTGTGAAGAGAGAGGTCTGGGGCAAGCTTGATTAGGACTAGGTGCTTATGAGCATTCAGACATAGTCCTCTTTGTCAACTATCTTCCTATGATTTCCCTCCAAGCAGGAGGGTGGCATCAAACTGTACTGTAGCCAGCAGCACTGTTGCTAATTGCAAGCCAGAACTACTAACCTACAATAAATCCAATTTTCAAATACTGTTTGTTCAAATCTACATGTAAAATAGAAAACTCTTATGCTTGCTCAAATAGAACATGAAATATATTCTATGCCTTTCAATGCATGGTATAATAATACTCATAAAGCTTTTGGCAACAGGCAACATTGGTCTTCAGGCAACATTTAGGTCCTGCATGTTGAGAAAAGAGGAGAATAGAAAAATGATGATAATTTTTAAAAGTGACATATCTCCAAAAGTTGCACAGCTTTATCCTATATTAGCAAGGTTAGATTTTTATTCTGATGAGGAGGTTTATCTGTCTTCAGAGATAAAGCCCAAGATGCTGCAGCATGTAGAAGTACTGTATTAGAAGGTGTCAGTAGAACTTGCAAAGATTTCTGAGCAGCAGAAAATCAATATACTTCAGAGATATAAATAATATAAGACTACTCCCTGGCACTCAGATCCAGACTGTATCCAGACTTTCACATAGTTTGAATATTAGCTGAATGTATACATGCACATAAATAGTTCTCATAATTAAGAGAATTTTAATTCTGGTATCATTTTGGAAATATGACATTTTATTATTTAACACATAGTTTATGAAACATGACTTATTATCAGGTTGGCACTTAAGCTTCACTAATATAAAGAAACTAAGTTAAAAATAAAAGTGAAATGGACGTACAAGATGTGTTTAAGTAGTGAAACTTAGGAATAACCTTCCGATCAGTATTATGAAAGAAAAAATATAATTGAGATGTAATTTGTTTATTCAGATAGGATATATCATATAGTGCCCTAAAATTTTATTTATATGTTCCTAAATCACTGAACTTTTTTTTTTTAAATTGAAATTTTATAAATCTGTAAATAAGTAAATGTGCTAACAATTAGTGACTTTTTACCTTATTAACATTTCTATTGGAGATATCCCAGGATATCAAATTATCTTTCCCATTTTTCTTTTTTATAATTTTACTGGGTAATATCCTTTGGATGAGAGCTGTATTTCAGATGTAGACAAAACAAATATTATCCAGAACATGCAAAGCCTTTGGGGTGAAAATCAATACCTAAAGAACAGATATCTTTGTGGCGAAAAGGTGCACATATTTCATGTTAGTAGCAGGAGCTGAAAATCCAAGAGGCAAACCTCTGAACATAATTTCACATACACTCCCAAACACACACATATATACAGTCTCGCAAAATCACAGACCAGCCCTAAATAAAAATGTCTCAAATTCCCAAGGAATAAAAGATCCTTTCAAGGAGCATGTGATGGACCCACACCGAGTTACATAATACGCAATAATAGGTGTTTCACGTCACAAAGCCATCAGGTGTTTCAAGACAAATGAAATATAAAAGCCATGTTTGGAGGGGGAGGAAGGTTGTCAAAGTTTGAATGTACCTATTGAATCTCAGTAATTGCCACTTAGTATTTGATTTAATGAAAGCCACTGAATAAAGGCAACTATTTCCTTTGTCACAGCTCATGTTCCCGCTTGTACTATACCCTTCTCTGTCTTCCAAAGTCAAAGGCACAATCCTCCATTTTGAGCGGAAAACCACTCTCTGGCAGTCATCGTCTGCATGCATTTCCCATAAGCTAAATGGCTCTCCTAGAAGTGATTTGCTTGGACCCAGGCTCCGAGACTGAAAAGACATAACCACGAGTGCCCTTAAAGCAGCATGCCCATATGTGTGCACTAGCAGAAATATTCAGCCTTCCTTAGCGAGGGCTTTGTCATCCAAGCTCCTTACAGACGGACCATTTGTTCGTGGTAGAGGGGATGTTTACAGTATCTTACAGCAGTAATTAAGATACGTGGGGCATTTCTATCTGAGAGCCTATGTGACATGACAACCTAAATGTATGGTTGGAAGGCTAATGAAAGCAGGTTGGGAGAAAAATTGAGGTGAGTAATTCAAAGGAACATCTTATTTCACTAGCGGGTTTCTAGAAAGCAAAGCAAATAGACATGGGGAGAGAGGAAGGGATAGGATGATGAAAGCTTAAAAACCTTATTAAAGAATAAGAAGAACACTGTGTTTTAATAGAAGTTGTAGGCTTAACATTAAGCCTTTTAAATGTTAATGTTCATTAGCATCTTAAAGGGGTTACCAGAAAGAGAGTAATAGATTAATACTCTTACTTAGGTAGGTGGAACATGGAAATACCCATCTTCCTATGCATGAAATAGAAGGGTTTCCTAATTTGGAAAGAAAGAAAATGCTTTCACAGACCGAGGCAGAATCTGTAATTTGAAGATCACAGCTGCAATCAACTGAAATATTTTACAGTTTTTTTTAAAGAAGATCTGAACTTTACAGTGCTAACATAGATATTAAATTCATAAAATCAGATGGATTAGAACAGTATGTGTATGAATGTGTAGAGCATAAAACCCTTCAGAAAAGAAACTTTATATAGCTTTTCTTTCACTTTTTCTCTGTAACATTATTAACTTTACATACATTTTACAAAAAACACCATGCAAACCTAAATCTTTCACTTTTATAATGGTATGCTGACAGACCTGGCAGTGTGCCCCATAACATTGCGAAATCTATTTCAGTAGCAGTGATATGGTGGGAAGATTGTAGAAACTTCTTATGAATTAGGCAGTTTAATACTTTATTGTCCTTTATATAACATTCAGCACTGAGCAATGGGTAAGAATGTCTATCTGCAAAGAATGCAGAAAAGAAAATGAATAGAAATATAAAATAGAAAGAAAATATGTCTGGATGTTAGGTTACCTTTTGACTCTTAACACTCTTTTTCCTTATTCTGAGAAGTGATATGAAAGTGGAAAAAATACGATACATCCTTAAAATATATTTATGTGTGTGTGGGTACGTGTGTGTGTGTATATGAAATTAAGTTTATATTTTAATATATATTTCCATATATACACATTTAACTGATTTTGCTTGCAGTGCAAGTCTTTCCATGCTCTCCCCCATAGCTTGTATTAAAAACCAAAAGAATAAATGAAATGAAATACTGTACAACTTTTAACAGAAATAACTTTATTAGTAAAATAAAAGTTTGTTATTTCATACCCACAGTGCTACTGAAGGCAACATTTTCATTTCCTTATTCCAAAGAAAGAGAAAGCAGAGCTGTAATATTCTGAATATAGTAGACTTGTATAAGAAGTACCTTTTATAGTAAAGGCTACTGAAACAGCACACCTATCAAAGCAAATGTGATTACACGTGCTTTGCTCATATTAATGTGAATTATCATGTCTACTTTATCACCTATTGTTTTGCCAGTAACTTTGACCATTTCCAATCTTATAATGTTAGCTCAGAATTCTCTGTAAAAGATAATTGTTCTTCTGAAAGAAAAAAAAATATCTTGGCTTTAGACTGCACGTGATTGCCCTTTTAGGAAGGGAAAATAAAATGTAACCATTTTGTATGACTTTATCAACCATAACGCTCTTTTGTAAGTGTTCTGGGACCAGAAAATTTTAAATGTAAAGTAGAGTATTGAAGTCATTTCAGGGAGGGGAAATAGCATTTTCTGGGACAATACTGGTGTCTAGAACAGTCAGCACTATGTAAAAATATTATCCAGAAGAGACATATAATACACTAACCAGTTTACTTCTCCAACTGATTACTTGATATGTTCCAAAAGCTGGGCAAAATTTGCAACATTTGTTAAACCAATATAACTTTGACTCATGTGGTAACTTATCATGCTTTTTAGGGCTTAATAAAGTAGAGAGCTTAGCTTAAGTAGATGATGTAATATAGCATAGGGGATAGAGCATAGGGAATGGCGTTCAGACGATCTCGCGATGTCGCGGGAAGCTAGGGGCATAATTAATTAGTTTACTGATAACTCCATGCCGACTAATTGGGCAGTAGGTGAGTCTCCTCACTGTAGTGGAGTATATATATAAATGGAACGACGCAATGAACGCCATTTGCTGCATCCTCATATTGGTGTCTGTGTTCTATGACCTTGGGGCAGGTAGAACCCCAAGTCAGTCCAGCTAGCGAACGAGGCTTGTCGACCCCCATTGGCAACAGACTCAAAATGGTTTTGTTCATATAAAGAAAAGGAAACACCTTGGGCAGGACTAACCAAGGCCATAAAATGAAACCTGCTCTACAGCTGCACAAAGGGTGGGAACTGGGACCAATATGGGGCTGCAATGATCAGCCAAGCATTTTTCTCTCTGTGCTTCCAGAACTGAGGTGAAGATTTAAAAAAAAATATTCTCTAAATGGATGTATTATTTTTCTTTCTCCCCATTTAAACCCTGAGGCACAGAGAAGCAATGCAAGATGAGAAGATGAGTTTTAGGAGAGCAGTAGGATTAGCTACAAATATCAGGGCATCTATGTCCTGGTCACCAATCTGTGCAGTAAATGGCCTCATATTCTTACAGCCTATACAAATAATGACCAAACTTGAGAAACTTGTATATCATGTATTCCAATGCTATCTTCTCGTCATGGAAATCTTTGGATGATAAAAAACTGTTAGTTCTTGTCTCACATAAAGATACTAAGAAGCATCAGGTAATACTGATTTCATTTGAGTATATTAACTCTATTAAGCTTTCCTAGACTGGTAGCTGGTATAGATCCAGATTTGGCAGGCATACAAATGTGCCAAACTCTCTGAAACCAACAGCTCATTCATTCAACTGCATTTCACTCTTCTTGGCATGTCTTTCTTGATTTGCAGATGCCTATGTAATGGATCAAAAAGTCCAGAATCATACATCATAATAATCATATACCAGGCATGGGCAAAATCTGGGGGTAGATTAACTGTTCTGCACAATAAAATTCACTAAATTGGGGAACCACTCTTTCCACTTAAAATAATATACAATATAAAAAATAAGATTTTTTAAGCTTTTAATTTGTTTTGCTTTTTGCTTTTGTGAAGGGTAGTTCCCAAATAGGAAGTTCCCAATAGGAAGTTCCCAAATAGGTAGTTCCCAAAGGGTAGTTCTGCAGTAAAAAATGTCCTGAATATTGGACCAGCTGGCTAACTTGATTGTGTATGAGACACAGAAAACAAAGAGAGTGAGAGTCTACAGAAAAGTCTTACTCAAACCAAGAAAGATTTCTTCCCTGGAGTAATAATAAAACCAACCACACAGATCATTGCTTCATTGCATTTTTTTAATCTTCTGATTCTTCTTAGAAACAATAAAGCCTTTCCAAGATTCTCTTTATTCTATTATGGTCAGTGCTAAACTGGGATGAAATGGACTTTTTAAAACTTCACAAGTCTCAGTTACAATGGACAATTTTAAAAGAAGTGGGCTCCTGTTTGTTTTCCAGCATAGGTCTGTCCCTATTCCTTTTGTGACATTTTTTCCATCTCAGTGATAGGATCTGTTCGGCACTATGCCTGGGCTCTGCTTTACCCAATGAGTAAAAGGAAGCCTGGCCCTACCTAGCCAGTCTGGCCATGTGTGTATGTTCATATATGAATCTAGTGCAATTTGTAACTACCTGTGTCATTAGTAAATGTGTGTCTTGTATAAATGAAGAATAGAAAAGACATTGTGCTGTGACAAAAGTTCTGTAAGTATGAGTCTGAGATCACCTCATAACTCATGAATGGAAAAGCCACAAGTGAATTATACAGGTCGTCCCAGCAGGGTATTAACACAGTTACAATAGCACCCCACACAACCATGCAATCTGAGTGTGCCATGCAGATTTCGGGAAAGAAAAGGAACTGTTTTATAAATGTGTTTTAAAGGATTTTTTTAAAAAACTATGGAAACCATGTCTTTATCCCCCACCTGCAAAGCCAGGTGCTTTATTTAATACAATAACCTGAAAGAGGTCTATATTATACTAATAACACTTTAAAACATGTAAAGTGTCTAAAAAACACTTTAGTGGATTTGAAGCCAAAACCTGTGAAATACCGGAATTATATGCAAAGAATACATACTTATCAGGAAAAAGTACCCTGGCTTCCCATAGCATGAAGGAACTATTTTCAGTTTTATAAGAGCTGGACCATAAAATCACAGTTTTTCATTCAGACTTAGTGCTGCTTTTTTTTTTCTTCTTTTTTTTTTTAATTTCAGATAACCTTTTTTTTTTTTTTCATACAGCAGAAGTCCATTCATACCCAAGTCTGTAATGGGTACATAATGCTCATATGCAGGCTTTCTCCAGTAAATGACAATTAAGTTTTTGAAAGATTTTGTGTGCTAGAATTCAGCTTCTGTGGAGTCTGATAGACAAAAAAGCCCCATTTTTGCAGCACACTTGAAGTTGCACTCATATTAGTCTCTCATGTCTTTGTGATACATACAATTATGCTGCCTTTTTTTTTCATGAATTTTGATGCAATAAGTATATACTGCCCAATGCAGCAGATGGTCTTTATTCACACCCTTTGCAGCAATGATGTCATTGAACTGATGCTCAAGATGATTTGCTCTGAGCAGGGCTTTGTAAGAAACAATTAGTCTGCTTCTAATCCATTCTTTGTATTTTAAATAGTTTTACAAAATGCCTTGGGGTAGTCTGTTTTTTTGACAAACGCACTATCAGAGTAAAGAATGCAGCTGCATTGTCTCAGTGATAAGTATTTGACAATTCTATAAGACTTTAATATTTGAGATTGTATCCTGTCATTTTATTTCAGGAAATGGACAAAAGCAGCCTAGTTGATTGACCTCGTGCCTTTAAACACTAACTATAGTGTGTTATAGTGCTGCCTTGTGCAGCTCTGCAGTGGGATAATAACAGCAGTTGTATGATAGTTGCTTACTTTTGTTTGTAGTGAGATGCCTCTTGCATTCTGCACTGTCTATTTTGGTCCTCCAGACACTGCTTTAATTTTTGCTATCCTCCAGCTCCTCCATGATGCTTCCTACAGCAGGCTGCTGAGGTTTTTTTCTATTACTTCAAGGTATATTAAGGTCTCAATATCTCTTTTTGCAGGGAGTGGACTGGAACAAACATGTTTTTATTATGCTTATGGTGAGATTTAACCACTTGGCAGCTAGATCAAAATGCACAGAAATATGATGAACATACAGATACAAGAGTGCTCGTGACACACTTGCCATGATTGTTAGTGTCCCAAATACAGATTAGCAGCTCTGGAGTAACACAATCTCTGCTATCTATGCAAAATTGAATGAAGATGATTTTATCATTGTCCCTAAATGCCTTACAAAACTGTCCTGAAATACAAACACAATGACATTTTTGGCAATCAGGGAATGTGATGCAGCTTAGACTGAGCATCCTCACCACCACATAATCAAAAGATAAGCAAACAATATTCTCAGGCTGCTGTGGACAGCTCAAGTTCCACAAAGACCTGAAGGGATCTTCAAGACTGACAGAATCAAAGGCTTTGGTCAGGTCAGTTATGAGTACATAAATATTTTCATTCCATTCTTCAAATTTTTCTTACATTGGTCTAGTTGTAGAAATCGTATCAGCCAGACTTTAATGCACATTGACTTGCAGGAATTTTTTTTTCGACAGCTCCACTGCTGAAAGATTTTTTGAAAGGTTTCTCCAGGAAACTGAGAGAAGTAAGTTAGTCAAACATTTATCCCAGCATGACTGGTGACCTTTTTGTTTGCAGAGGTCAATGATGCTGGCATACTTGAACTCCCAAGTCATTATCCCTCATTTAATCTCATCTTGGGGTCAACAACTGTCTAGTCTTCTGACTAGGTGATCACTGTGAGTTACTAAGTTCTTAAGAATAAAATCAGACCTCACTGTATCGATCAGCAGCATCTGTGTAACCTCCTGAAGAAGCTGCAGAATGGATGATGGTTTGCTTGTTAGCTCCTAAGTGGAGCTGTGGAATTTTATTGTAAGCTTCATTAAAATAAAGACATCAGCAGTTTAACAAGGCATGAAAATATCTGCATGAATGATACACTATTTCATATTTGCTCTTATCAAAACCTGTCCATCTTCAACAAAGAAATGAAAAAATGTACTGATTTTAGGGCAACAAACTGTTCTTGTATGCTTTAGAAATGCATGACTTCCTCCTGATCTGTAGCTTAATGAAATTCTACCCACCTCTTCTACCCACTATGTGTCTTTCTTGACATGAAGCACTGTTTGTTTCCAGTTTGACTGTGAGATAAGCAGCTTTCCTATTTACCAAATTGGGAGCCATTTCTTTTGATCTTTTATATCCAGCATGGAGTGCTCCCTCAGTAAGTTTGCTGATGATACCAAACTTGGAGGAGTAGCTGACAGCCCTGAGGGCTGTGCT
>JAUBOD010000446.1:11746-23499 GCA_032353885.1 Nothura maculosa
TGAGTGGGGATCTCCCCCTAGATTGCAGTGGAAGCAGGGTTGCACCTTCAGTCAATAAAGCCAGCCTGTTTCCAACAACCTGTCTTGTCTGACTGTGTTGAATTTTAGCATCGCAACTTTAGTTACTAGACTGTTGTTTTATTTAGCAGGCTCTGGGGCGAGTTCCCCATTAACATCTCCATCATCTCCCACTCCACCCTCTACAGCAGGTAAGTTCCAGAGCCATTGCAGTGTTTTGTCTCTTTCCTTAGCTTTTCCTTTTTTCTCTTTTTTTGTCTAAAAGTGGGTCTTGTTCCTGAGAACAGCTACGTGATGGTGTCTTCAAGGATGGAATACAGAGATAACACTTATCTTGTATCAATTTATGTTTCTTTTGAAGGCCATAGAAAATCTTTTAATACACTTTATTAGTAACCTGTCTTGATAGACACGCATATGATCCATAGAGTCTTACATACTTGCTCTGAAGTCTCTATTGCTCCAGTCCTACTGGTATTTCTACTTGCCACATGTTCTCTGGGCCTCATTTTGCACTATGCATTTGTCCTGATGTTATGGTCTGTGCCCTCTCAAGTATTGTTTTTTGATCCCTTGTTTTTGTGTATTCTCTTCACACCTGTACTGCAATGATGTCATTTCAGGAGTTTTGTGTGACAAACTAAGTGGCATATGTTTGGTAAATCTTGCCAGTTCCACTATAATATTAACACTACTAGACTGCTCATGCAGAGAAACAAGTGCAAGTTATTTGGGTTAGGAATAATCTCTATTATTTTTGTCCCGTTCCATTTTCCAGTTTGCAAGGTGGCTGTACAAACAGGTTTGTTGGCATTTAGCACAGGTGGTTGAAAGGAGGACACAATCTGCTTCAATGGGCATTGCCCAAAATAGAAGTGCTTGTGAAACTGTAGTTGCATCACATATCTGAATGTTGAGCTATGCACAGGTTTCAGTTTGAAATGCTAGAAAAGGAGCACTGAAAAAAACATCAGAAGCAGCAAAAGGTGTCAATGGATTGTGTTTCTAGAAGAGAAGCTGTCCGTAGCACTGTGTGTTGTGATGACTCAGTCATGATTCATAGACCAAACAACTTTCTGCCTGGAACAACTTGTTAACTTAAGCGATGCAGTCAAATTTGTGTTTGTTGTAAGTGATTTTTCAAAGGACATGGCAATCTGTGCACTGTAATTCACATTAGTTGTGCTCTAACTCCAATTAGTCATTTCTCTTTCAAGTTACTTTTCAGGTACGGTGAAGGGTATATTTTAGGAACTGACTTCTTCCAGTTACTCTAACCAAGATAATTACTGCCATTGTGTTGCAAATAAACTGTTGGCTGGATGTACCAGCTCCTGGTTAAAGGGTACTGTCAAATTCTATATTCCATAAAGATTTCTGCAAATGCAAAGGAAAACCCCATGCCTTCAAAATGGGTGTTCAGAAAACATGCCTTTCTCTTTGAAATAAGACACATGTAAAAGGTAATTTTAGCTTTAATGTGCCCTTGACCTTGCTTGAAAGCTGTTGCAACTTTTGAGCATGTGATGCTGGTTTTGGCATGGGTGTAGGATGGTGTAGGGTTGGCCCAAATGTTTCAGTTTGGTCCTAATGTTAAACTATTGTGTGTAGTTCATTCTGCTGCCAATGTGCAGTGGTGACTCTTGGTGACTCGCTCTGTGTGTGACACAGTGCAAATTGCCCTCCCTGACAGGGCTTTAGGGCACTGATGGCACTGGGGCTCTTGGCAGGGTGTAAAGGCTCCTGCCACTGTTTTAGCATCACTTCTGAAAGTGGATTTTGAACCAGAAACCTCAGGCTGAGCTGCCCTGGGTGAGAGAGCTTCATGCAGGGAGCTTTGCCACCGCTCAGCCTCTCTACAAGAGACTCAGCCTGCAATGGAGTTCCTGGTGTGGTCAATGCAAAGGAGAAAAAGGTTTGCTGGATGGAGGTTTTTTTTTTTTTTTTTTTTTTTGGGTTTTTTTTTTTTTTTTTTTGTAAAATTGGCTGCCACTGTAGCCTTCAGTCAGTGTATGACCTCCTTTGAGGGGAAATCTGCTAGAAATGCAGACTCGCACTAGCTGACTGCAGTATCTGTATTGAGTTTTTATTGATGAATTGCAAATGACCCAATCAGAGCAGTCTTAATTCTGTTCTGGCTTAAAAGCCAGAAGACGGTGAATTATGGTCTTGAAAATGCCATGAAGCTCATTCTCCTTTGTAGTTTGATAGGAAAGGGCATTGTGCTTGAGTTGTAGGACTAGTTGTAGGATATCTGAACTTTGAATGGCTGTGTTATCTTTGTAAATTTGAGGGTTGATTGAGGGATGGTGGATCCAAAGCAGTACTACTGGTAGTATCTCTAAACCAACCACTTGTTACTGTGTAAATCTGAAGTAATTATTTGGTATATGTGAAATACAAATTATAGTAGTGCCTTGTCTTAAATAGCACACATGGAGACCTGAGCTGGCTCCCATACATGGAAAGTTCACTGATCTGTAGCGTAATAGTGTTAGGATGGATGCTATAGGTGAGCAGTGCCTTCTCTTACTCTATTGGTTTTAATATTTATTTACGTACGACTTTCCAATCCATTGAAAGTGAGTGTCAAAGATGGACCTATCTCCTTTTTTAGGAGTTGAATTATGAATTTATGCCACAGTATGTTCTTCAGGAGCATTAGGATACTCTTCTGGTGGGAGGTTGAATTGGTACCCTGCGACCTCTAGCTAATTGGTTGTTGTCAGTACAGATTGAGTGTCACAATATCAGGAAGTCTGAACGTTTGCAAACAAGAGACTGGTCAGTGGGCACCTTTCAGAAAGGACCAGATTTACTGCAGAAGCTCATTAAATTCTTTCCTTAAATTACATTTTTTGGGCCATTGCACATGGAGATTCTAGGATAACATCTACATTTCTGATACTCCATCATGTGATATGTTTGATTACTTCTCACCTTGAGTGAGTAGTACATGAGTCCTCCAAATCATGTAATTCTTCAGTTCTTGAAAACCTATTTTTGGTGTGTGTAGTTCTGAGCTGTGCTAGCATCAGAAGGGATGCAGAACATGGTGGTAGGGGGCTATATAATATTTCACTGCCTCCTCTTTAAATCTGGTAAACCCATAAAATACCAGTGAACTAACAATAGAAGTTTGGCAGCCAGCACTTTCCTGAATGAGGTAAATGGCTCCTACAGCTTCACTGGGCTTCTCTGCAGGAAGAAAGGGAGAGTTGTACATAACTTTCTATTTCCTTTTCTGTGCCACTTGTTTTGAATTCTTCAGTACAGCATATGTTTCATAGAGAGCCATACGATGCGTCTTTTGTGCCCTTCACCTTTCTGTAAGACTGTTTTCATGCTGCAGCAAGTGCTTTCCTGAGCGTCTGCTCCGTGCTACATAAGTGTGAATGTAGGTGGTAACACTGCAGGGAGTGCTCCGTGAATGAATTTTGTCTTCTGTAGCTAATCCTCATGCAGATTGCTGACTAAACAACTCTAAATACACTTAAATCTTGATTTCTGGCATGTGGAATTGAAAGCATGTGTGTCGTATTTGTTCATCACGTCTAAGCGTTTAAAGCATGGAAAATTGTGGCTCATTAGAATCAAAAAAGTGTTTTGTACATAATATAAAATAGTCGATCTACTGTCAATATGTTTTTCAGTGAATAAGAATGTGTTTCACTTTTTTTGCACTGACTTTCCAGCTAACAGTTTCTGTTTTTCGTCCTCTGACACGAGAACCGGATGATTAACTTGTGTCCTCTCTCTTTCTCTGCTGTCCTCAATAGAGCATGCATCATTTTGAACGTGAATTTTCGGAAAAGTAAGCTAATGCTGATTTATCTCTTTAAAGATGCTCTGTTTCTGTCTGGGAAAGTTGAATGCAAATTGTAAATTTGCTTATAGCATTGGGAGGGGACACAGGAAAAGGTCTGATCATTTTAATGGATTGTTTTAATGAAATACAGCATCTTTAAAAACTTATCACTAAAATGATTTTCTTTGCATCGCATTCACTCAGCAAAGTTTTTAATACTGTTTGCACAATTCCTGTCACTTTAAATTCATAATTAAGTTTTTGTTTCAATTCAGGCATCAAGTTTACAGCATCTGATATACTTCCTATTCCTTTTAACACATTCTCTTAACAAAAATGCCCCTGTAAAAAACCCTTGGTAAGTTCCTGTTTGAGTGTTTTATTCTTACAGGTGTGTGAATGAGTAGGGGTGTGATTGCCAGCAACCTTTTCCAGCCTTCATATCAGGAAGGTGTAGTAATAACTGAGGACTTGTCTCGCATCCTTTTCCTAGCAAAAACAGGAAAATGTTTCACTGTTGAGCACAGAACAAGTTATTCTCCAGATATGACTGTACTGGAGTACACCAGAGTAAGGAGTTTTTGCACCAAGTCCTGTCAAGAAAGGAAGGACAGCTTGTTTCAGATTGATTAATTAACATTAATGAACTTGAAGGATTTTCAGCATCAGGGTCTTAACTAACAGATTCAGTATGTAATTGCTTAAAGCTAGTCGCGTACCATCTCAAACCTGTGTGCATTTATGCATTAAGGCAGAACTCAGATGTAAAATAGGATATAATTTCTTGTGATCAGTCTCCCCAAAGCGAGAGTTTTCTAGCTGTATTATGTTGTTGGCAGCTCAGTGTCTCTAATATCTAATCTGAAAAATTCAGCAGATTTCAGGAAAGGCAGGTGGCATCTCCTCCCACTCCGCTTTCCTTTCTGTCCCCATCCTGAAATAACCAGACCAAAATTCAAAAATAATATATGGTATCTTGGCCTAGTAGCATTCAACAGTCCAGTCAGTGGGATATATAGTGGCCATTTGCCCCTATTCATATTAAATGCACACCTCCCTTCTTCCACACCCTGCGTTACTATTAGATTTGTATTCTGTTTGGCCATCATTTTCCTTGCTGTATATTGTACAACTACTTTATAGCCTCTTCAATCTTACCTTGCTCTTCTTGCCCCAGATCTTGTCTTAGTTCCTTGCAGCTTTTGCATCTCTTCCAAGCTGCCTCATTTGTGAATCCCTTTCTTAGCTCTTTTACAGCAATTCAAGTTGCTGCACCAGTGCTGTGGGTGGGCCCCGCTCTGATGGGCAACTCGTGCTGTTCTGGGTCTTGTTCTTCCTTTGGCAACGTATCAGGTTGTGCTTTGTTGTGCCTTACTGGCAGTCCGTGCACATGGGAGAAACAGAAAGTCTCTAAGTGATGGTTTTCCTGTATATCTACTAATATATTGGCTCAGATCTTTGGCTAGTGTAAGAAGGGTTTGGGTAAGGTAATGACCCCAATCTTTCAAAATGTAATTTGTTATTTTGGTTTGTGGTAACATTGGGTAATGTTTTGATTACTTAGGAGTCCACATGTAACAGGCATGGTAAACTGTCTTACCTAATCTCTGATATTTATAGTGGAATTTGAATTTTCTTCTTAAAGTGAGGAAAGGGATTGAAGACTTGAGGCTGAATATATTCGTGTTTTGTCCTCACAGAGTAAGATTTTCATGGAGAATTTCTCCTGAAGAATTAGAAGTGCTGTAGTCATAGCTGTTAATGTAGATGGGCAAAACAGAACGCCCATGTAAAGAAATACTCTGCATTTTGAGCTTCTCCTATGGCAAAAGTCTCTGTAATGCCCGATACAAACTGAAAATGAAGGAGCTTTGAGTTGACTTCTGTGTTAGACAATTGCTCTCTTAATTACAGTAGTTGTTCTTACTACTGCTACTATTAATCATTAGTCTGTGAGCAAGTGTAGTGAGGAACTGTGGGAGACGGGGAGCACAGAGAACAACTTGGCTGCTTTGTGTTTCCTGTGCCTGAGCTGTGTCTTTCACGGATCGCCTCTTGTTCACGTGCCACAACCTCCTTTAACTGCTGGGCATTTGCTTGCTGGGTAGCAAGGAGCCCTGCTGTGGCAACCAGGGCCTCTCCATTGCCCTTAGGTTACTCTTAGACAACAAAGGCTTAGGCTTTGCCGCTTACTCTATTCCTCTCTGTAGGGTAGAGCTGCCAAAAGCAAGTGATATGCTCTAGGTGCTGTTCTTCAGTCTAGTCTCACTGTAGAATAGCTCTCAGGATCTAGATGAAGGCATTAAAATCCACTGTGGATTTAGTCGTAAGAGCTTCATTGTTACGCTAATCATTGCAGAATGGGTTAGACCAGACAGGAGAATCCCTTGCCATGCGCATGGCGATGTGCCGCAATGCCACTTTCACGTGAACGTTCAGTGGGACAGGAAGGGCCACCTCTGCAGCCCTTTGCTCTCGCTGTGTCCTGCACCTTCAGCTCCTTGTGCTGCAGCACTGGTACAACGTGCAGTGCTGCGTGGCACAGGATTAAGGCTGTTGGGGAGACTGTGGCTGCACCCCGATGCTCGGGAAGGTGGAGGGAGCCAAGGCAAGAAGAGGCAGCAAGGCAGAGCAAGACGAGGAGCATGAGACAGGAGACATGGATGGGCCTGGCACGAGTGTGGAGACAGGGTTTAAGGTAGAAAACAAAGGTGGGAGCGGAAAGGGAACACAGGAGGCGTGTGGTGCGAGTGGCAGATTGTTGTGATTCATTCAGTCTGTGAAACGAGTTTGTGAGAGCACATTTGGAAAACGTCTAGTACTGTGAAAGTGCAAAACATTTCCCTCCTCCTCCCCCAAAAAATCTTCTATCTGCAGTTAGTAATCTAAAGGTGGAATAGAATCAGATCAAGTGGTCACCACCAATTCTGCAGCAGCGTGTTCCTTTGTAAGAGCAGTCAAGTTTGCCATGGAAATACAAAGAGGTAAAAATATTTCCTTCCAGTCTTTGTTACTGGTCCTAACCCAGAGAGCAAACTGCTTCACTGGGGCCAAACAAGAGCAAAGACAGGCTGTCCTCTTGAGGGATCTTCATTTCCCTCAGTGCAAGATCACATTTTTGTCATGTTTTGCATCCCTGCTTAGGGAGGCCCTTTGGGCTTGCTCTCAGTGGTGTCTCGGGTGACCCAACTTGCCTGCAGATAGAGGGATTTGATCTCCTTGGCATTTTTCATCTGTTCTGTTCTCCACGCCCTGCTTGCGCTCGAGGAGTGTCCTGAGCTGGCCTAGCTTAGCTGAGCGGCAGCAGACTCCGCAGCAGGGGCTCCTGCCGCAATCCAGCTGCTTTTCTCTCCCCAACAGGAGCATCGTCCATCCCCCCTGCACCGCCACCGCCGCCCCTGCCGCCGGCAGCGCCACCTCCGAGCGCGGAGGCGCCCGCGCCGCCCAGCCCTCAGCCCGCGGCCAGCGCGAGCCGAGGAGCCTTGCTCAGCTCCATCCGAAACTTTCAGAAAGGAACTTTGAAGAGAACAGAGACGTGCGACCACAGCGCTCCCCGCATCAGCTGAGGCCGCTGTCTCCCCCCCCGATGGGATTCGCCCTTCCCTCCTGTGCTGTCCGGATCCGGATGCTCCTAACCGGCCACGGCTCCACCAGCAGATCCTGTCACCCTGTCGCTCTGTTTACCCCTATTTCGGCTCTCCTGGAGTAGCAGCACTGCCCTCTCCCATTTACATTGCCATGCTGTGGTATTAAGGAACCCCTCGTTAAAGAACATTGTTCTCTAGCTAGTTTCAGGGGTAAAGCAATTCTCTATAGCTGAATAAAAATCGGAGAATAGGAATGGCCATGATCATGGTGAATTAATACAGTGTTTTTCTAGTTCTACCCCATCCCTTTTTTCAAGATACATGAATCTAACTTTAGTCAGCTCTTGCATTTGTTTCAGCACTTCCATTCAGTTAATGCATATAATTCTTGCTGAATCAGCAAGGTTTTGTTTTACATAATTTAAAATAAAAAGGCACCTAAAGTGAACTGCACAGGTGAGGTAACTGCGGAATTAAATCTAATTACCACCATATTTCTGGTGGAGTAAAAATGCTGTCTCATGACCTTTGTTTAAATGAGCATCCTACCTGTAACTCTAAGGGAAAGTGTTTTTAAATGAAAAAACAGTTGAAATGGGAGTTAATAGAGCACTGGGATATTATTCATGGTTTAATTAAATACAAGGTTAATTCAAGTGAATTTTACAGGTAAACTTTATTGAGAGATCCTTTTTTGATTTGCTTAAAACCTTAAATAAATTGCACTTTAAAGGATTATAGATAATCCATTTTTAAAATCAAGTACATCAGTGTTTGTTACTATGCAGAGAATGTCTGTACAAAGTTTCATGTAACCTGTGATATTAGTCATTTTTATTAAAATGTGACTGGAATTGCTCCAGCAGCGTGGTGGTGGGTGCATTCACCTGGGCCTGCCCCTGCAAGCCTGACTTCCAGGAATGGAACAGCCCTTCCACGAGTGGGGAATATGGTGAAAGCTTCACCCGGACAGCTCCTGGCCTGGAACTGCAGTGGGACCTGAGCTCTGGTGCTCCTCATGCAGGTAAGCATCTCCTTCCCCTCCAGTTAAATGCATGTTAGCCATGCATTAGCCAGGTGTTTAGCCATGACATGGAGCAAGCCCCACTGCCCGGCTCCTGGAGCCTTTGCTCTTTAGCAGAGCAGTAACTGAAGCTACTTAACAACAATGTTCTGCAGGCTGCAGGTCAGGACTGGTCCCACAGGGGAGCTGAGCTGCCTGGAGGCCAGTGCAGCTCTTCCCACCTCCCACGTGAGGACTGTAGCTGCTGCAACTGGAGCCCCGGGCTGTGCTGTACTTGAGAGCCAGGCACACAGCACCTCCATGGAAAAGCCTTTTATTGTAAGGACTGTAATTGAGAGTGCTGTGTGTGTCTGTAATAACTTTAACAATGCATAAGTTTTGGCAACTTAAAATGCTTTATTTTTACTGCTTTAGGCGGTAAATAGTGGAAAAAAAGTTATCACATACTGAAGACGATCACTATATTTAAGCCACGCTGCGGAAGCTGTACTGCATGAGACAATAGTTTCTTCAAACTAAACACGTTAGCCATCTCTAATACTTACCACAGACTTTAACACCTTTGTCTAGATAGTTGCACTTAAGTTGTGATGTGGAAAAACCAGGCTCAACTCCACTCTGGTTTAATCATTCACCTTTAATAAGCCTTGTTCCCCCAGGAGCCCACTGCTCACTGCAGTTCTTTACCTGACCGCCTCCACAGTCACCTCTATCTCCTCCAGTCTGATAATTACAAGACAGGCAAAAGCAGAGGGTTTAGTCTCCCTCTGACTTCAGAATAGGAAGTCTCCATATACTGTAACACCAATCCACTTGTACTATTGATGTACAAGCTCACTTACAAATAAGCATTAGTACATCATCACAGGGAAGTATGGTTTAGAGGATACCCCCATTACACAGAGCCATATAAATAATCAGGGAGGTCATAATGTTTTTCCCACTGTACAAAAGTTGATGTAGCTATACAACAGTTAGGCATTCAGCTCGTCGTACAACATTAATGCTTTTTAAAGCAGTACTTTAAAATATGTATATACAATTTAGATATTTAAGGTTTTCTTCACTGCAAATATTATATCCTTTACTTGAGGTATGCAGTTATCTTCTAAAATTTTTGCGTAAGGCATAGGAACATCTGCACCTGTAACACGGACAGCTGGAGCATCCAGGTAGTTAAAGGCAGGTCCTGAAATGCAAGAGAGCTGTTGTTAGTTTGTCACATATTGTAGCTCTCTCTCTTTGAATCCTAAACAGTTTCATTCTTGCAGTTTTAATATTCCAGGGCTAACTGTTCTTGGCTTACATAATTTCATGCCCTAAGGGCTGGATGGAAAGCTACTATCCTGCTTATTATACAGTCAAGTTCTTGGGATAAAAGTTATCTCAAGCTCCTCAGATACAAGACCCCATCTTTATCTTATTATTTGCCTTTGGCTTTTCATGAAGTGCTTGATAGAAGTCATCAGGATTCAGAGTAATCCATCAGATCAACAAGTAGATTGCAAAACTTACATACCTTCCATGATCCTGGCACAGATTTCAGCCCCTACTCCAAACTGTGGCCATCCTCCTTCTACAGTTACAAGATGGTTTGTCTTGACAACGCTGGCTTCTACTGTCTCAATATCCATTGGTCGAATAGTACGTAGATTTATAACCTTAAAGAAAGTGAACAAATCAGTTCTGCTGTCCTCTAAGCCTCTTGGTTACTACTGCTTAGGTACCATGTCCTTGCCATTTTCAGCTGTTCTGACTTTAAGGATAAGATTTAAATGTCAACAAAATTATAAACTCTTTATCCCAACAAGCTTTTTACAGAATGATTTTGGTTGGTTCCTGGAAAATCCCAGATACATCAGCCTTGCTATATCTATCTATATATATATATCTATATAATTATAGTGCACTGTTCTGCTTATCATAAACAGCTTCAAACATTCTGCCATAATTCTGTGATGAAAAGGTCAAATGCACAAACACAAATTCCAGACACTTGGCTTACTGATTCTGAACACGTTTTAAAACATAAGAATTAACTTCTTCTTAAGGCAGTTAAGCTTTGCAGGGCTTGAACAAGACACTTTTCCCCCCCCACAACTGTGCAAAGGGGAAAGTAACCAAAAACTCTACACACCTCACACTCGACACCTTCCTTGGCAAGCACAGCAGCAGCCTCCAGACAGTGTCCCACGGGTCTCGAGTGGGACACTAATGTAACGTGAGTTCCTAGAAGGGAAATGAGATGTGAATTTTTTCCTCTAACTTCCATATTCTTTCCAAGGTAATGTCGAGATGCCCTTGTAAATTTAAGTATTTGCCATTTCAGTTAAATATGAAGAATTCTACAGTCACAGCCTGGAAAATGGCAGTGGAAGGACTATGTCAAGACCAAATCTGCCTCCTTGAATTCACGGCACTGAAAAGAGACTGAATATAGTTCTTAGGTTATTCCTTTTAAGCCTTCAGATGTGAAATCATGAACAGCCTACAGCGCTTTTGGTCTTTTTGGAAAAAAAAAAACAAAAAACAAAAACCAACCCCCCAAATTTATCAAGTGGAGAAAAAAGCTTTTCAGACATTACCTAAGGCTGTATCCTTACATAGAAGTCTTTTAGAAAGCAACAGACTTCAATGGGACAATGAAAACCAAGTGACATTGCTTTATACAGGGAAGAGAAAAATACAGTCAAGATCCCATAGGATAAAACAACATTTAGCATTTGAAATGTTTTCCTGTTGTCTGTGAAAGCAGTGCTTTAAGAAGGGTTAAAAACACAGACGCACACGCCAGACCCCTCCTTGAGCAGTTCAGTTATTAAGAATACACTGGCTGTGTTCACATCTTACCTTGCCTTTCTACTTTGGCCTTTCCAATTGGAATAAGAAAATCCTTGGACTGTGCCTCTTCTGACATTTCAAAGGGAACGCCATACAGCAGTTCATTCTCCAGCATCACAACTAGAACAAAACCGGCTTGGATTAATTTGTAGTGCTACAGGGATGCAGGATGACAGTACTAGGGCAGACCAGCTCAACTAGGAGCCGAGTGTGTTGAGGGAAGGGGAATTTCAACTTTGACTATTGAATTATCTTAAAAACTTAAATCACTTGCTTAGAATCAGACTTAAGCAGAATCAAGCATTTAACTTATGGTACATGATAGTAATGTCTTAATACTAAAAGTGTTGAGTTCTTTAAAAAGAATCACAGAAACTGAGTTATGCAGACTGGTTTGATAACGATAATTGACTTACAGAGCCTCTGTTTTTACAGTGTTATCTTTTATAGAGCTGAGTGTACAGCTCATGTACAA
>JAUBOD010000446.1:39768-56298 GCA_032353885.1 Nothura maculosa
AGTGCAGTGTTGAGTAATCATGGCTTTAAAGCCCGAAGAAAAGGCATGAAGCTGTTTTTAACAAAAACAAAAAGCACCCCCCATACTGAGTATTAATTGTGAAAGTATCTTCAAGCAATCCTGTGCACGTTCATAAAAAAGGATAATTCTCTTTTTTTAACTTTGCGCAATTTCTGTGGCATTAGAACCTCTTGTGCCCACATGAAATCTGAGCTTGAACTCTGGTTTCTGTCTCAAATTCTGCACGTCTTCCTGCAGGGCACACACTTGTTGCTGTGGTTGATTTTTTTGCAACCACCAGTGACTTTGGCTGCCCTTGTTCAGAGCATGCTTTCACTCCAGGGTTGCAAGATCTCCTATTCAGCCTGAAAAATCATGGGGTTTACTAGCCTAGAAATTACTGTTTGCGTGTGAATTTGTAGATGAAGCTGTGAAATAATGCTTTACACCATTGGCTAATCAGAGCAAAACTTTAATCCAATTAACATGCTTTCAAAGCTCTTTTCCTCCTACAAAATTTTAGGGCAAGGAAGGTAACTTGTTGGCTGGTTGTAGATGTAGGGAAAGCTGTTTAGTCTCCCAGCTCTTTTTTCTACAGTTAAGAGTGGTGAGAGGAATTACATTCTGCCAACTTCCTTTGAGATTTAAAGGTGAGAGGTATAGCAAGAGTGCAAAATACCTTAGAAACTGTGTTTTGGTGGCAGCTTACCTCTGGCAGCGAGTCAAAGTTCTTGGCCTGGATGTCTTGGTAGCCCTTGTCGAACAGCTCGTGCAGGTAGGTGTTGATGAAATGAAAGGCATAGGCTGTTGCCAACTGCGGCAGCAGTTTCTGTTGCTGCGTTTGGTAGTCCAGGATTTTGGCTTCTTGTTCCCTGTTGGAAAACAACTGATGAAGCCTGGGAAGCTGCTGGTGCAAGTGGAGTGGCTGTACAGTTACCTTAATTATGCTCTTGGTTACTGAGAAGTGGTACCTGCAAAGGACTGAGTGGTTGAATGGCAGCTCAGTGCCACCAAGAGGAGAGCTTGGTCCCTGCTCTCCTGTCCCTGGGCTTCCTCTGGGTTGGACAGCAAAATAAATCCATCCAACTTACTAAGCTGTTAGGAAAAACAAGCCTGACTAGGGAAAAATGTGACCTTTCTGCCACGCTGGGGACGTAGACTAGAAACATCCCTGTGTGATCTGTGAGCATAGAATGGGGACAGGGCTGCAGATCCCCACTGCTGCCCCCTCGAGTGGCATTACCCGGGCTTTAACTTGGACTGCCGGCGAACTGCAGAGTATCTGATGGCGATGGTGCAGGCTTTCATGAGAGGCACTATGGCTTCATCTGAAAGGATGGAAATGCGTACTGAAGTCATTGTGAAATAATTAATCTTCTGTGACCCCCATCTTACGTAGGTGCCATCTGGCTGAACCTAAAAACAGAGAGAGCATTTGGGATGCCTCTTTCTTCGATGTTGTGGCTTACCATTATCTAGGGTTTTCTGCAGTCTCCAAGCGTAGAATAAGCTGGACCTTGGAACTTGTCACTGAATGCAGAAATAAGCAGTCATGTATGATGGATGAAATATATCCAACTGAAAGACAAACTCATGTTGTTTCTGTCTCTCATGTCCTGCCTATCTTTTAATCCTTAACTTCTGAACATGCCATTCCTGAGAAAACAGTAGATTTAGGACTTGGATCACTTCTACTCTTGATAAAACTTTAGAAACTTGTGTGCACCTTAAAAGTAAGATTTCTGGCTGAAATTTAGGCAACTCCCTGTCATTTTTCCGGCTGAGTCTGATCGCTGAGTCGGTGATGTAAATGCTTACGAACCTCGCAGAACTTGCTCAGCATGTTCTCCCTGGGCACGCGCACGTTCTGCAGCAGGAGGAAGCCGTTGTCTGTGTGCTGAAAATTCATTTTGGGACCAATGTCTCCCACAGTCACTCCTACGAATGAGAAAATATGTCCTGTTGATTGCCCCGGGAGTCTTTTCTCTCTCTTTTATAACAGGCTGGGGATCTCCAAGGCAGGGCATGTTCAACCATGCTTTTCATCCAGCAGGAATGATCTTGCCTGAGGAATGGAAGGGACTTTTTGCTTATTTGAACCATCTTTTACAAATATTGGCTGGGGTCAGGACTGAAGTGTTAACAGAGAGGTAGCCGGAGCAGCCCAGATTTGGAACTGTGCCACTGATTGGGAAGAAGACTTAATCTAGGTTTAACTGAAGATGCAATAACTCTTCCTCTAGATAAAAAGTTTAGAATTAATAACAGCTGTACTTAATTATCTGCCTTGGTTTGGTTTTGGTGATTATAATATCTGTGCTTACTCTCCCTTGGTCTAGTGTTCTAGAAAATACTGATGGGCAAAATAGGCAGAGCACCTGCAGATGTGCTGCAGTGTCTGGAGCTGCTTACCTGGACGTGGCGAATGGTCCTCAAGGCTGCGTATCTGCAGGATGAAGGGATGCACTCCATAGCACTTCCCATGGACGTAGAGCTGAGCAAAGACCACGGTGTGGGTTGCTGATCTTCCCACTAGAAGAAAATCAAAAGCACTCCTTTAAGACAAGATACTCTCCAAGAGTTTCTGTAATTAATAGCAGTCAACATGGGTTGTATGTTCAGTCTTGCTAGCAAATAAGTCAAGACAGGTATGATCCACAGGTGCTGGAAGTCTAGGAATGCAAAATTTGCATCCCGATTCTGCTCTTGGCTCTCAAGTCACGTAATCCTTCTGCCTCTCTTGCTGCCTGTGAGCATGGATGGCCAGTTTGCATCATTGGATGAGGAAAAAAAAAAGTAATTAAAACACAGGTAATACTGACTAATGGGGAGTGGATTGTGTGTTTGAATAGCTCTGGTTATTACTGAGGACTCTGAATGTGTCTGGAGTGTACTGCTGTCAGTATAATTTTTGCCTACCTGACTATTACTTGTAAAGGCGACTGATTCCTGCAGAGGCAGGAGTTTCACTCGGTGAAATTCCTCACCCTTGCCACCCACGGGTGCTAATGGTGGCTCCCTTCTGGCCTTTGTGCAATGCTTTGGTCTCTTACTCATCCATGAATGCTCTGCAGCTTCCGCTGACATCTTCTCCCGCTAGCAGCCTGCCCTCAGACATAGGGCTTGAGTGAGGTAAACCTAACAGCTGAAGGAGGCAAATGCTGAATGTTAAACTTTGTGTGGTACTTACTGTCTCCAGGCCACCACTTCATTGCAGAGATCTTTGGTGTGTTCAGGATGAACTCTTGAGTGGCAGAATCGAAGACTGCTGTTGTTTCCAAACCCTGAAGATAAGTTCCTGTAACAACAACAAAAAGTCATTCTCAGATGTATCATAAAGATGATTAGGAAAATTGAAGGACTGTAGTAATACGAGGATTTTGTGGTTTACCTTCCTGGTGAGAGTTGTGAGACAATTTTCTTGGCAGCCTCACATGGTGGCAAAGCCCAATTGCCCCTTGGCCAGCAGCCTGGCTGTTGGTGACCCTTCCCTCCACTATCTCGACTGCTTGATATCCAGCCATAAGATTTGCTCCTCACGCCTGGAATTTTTTCTAAGCTGGCCAAATCCAAACCTCTTTATCTGCAGCTTGCAGAGGGATCAGAGGAGAAACATGATCCCCTAAGAGGAAGTGTCCCCTTCTCCCTGGGCCATTCCTGCCTCAGCAAAACCCTCACAGCTGGAGCTTGAGTTCCCCTGAGCACTGAACCAGGGCCTCCCATCCTTTGGAAATGCTACATGTTCTTTGTATCTTACCGTGTCCGAGTTCAGTCTGGGCGTAGCTTCCTATGATCTGGTAGTCTGTGGCCAGAGGAATCCATTTGGCAATCTGTTTATCAGAGCCCAATACTGAAATGCTTCTCATGAAGATACGGTGCAGGACAAGTGCTATGTCACCTGAAAGGCACCTAGGGAGAAAGCACAGGTGGTGGTTGGGATTGATCAAGAGTTTGCAATTGCCTCATTAACCACAGCCCCCAATGTGGCAGTCACTAGGTAGTACTAGGGAACAGCTTTAGGTGGATTTTCCCCAGCCCTCAATTATTTGAACCACGTTTTAAGGCTGAGCTGGGAGAGAAAAGTGGGGAGGAAGAAAAGAAAAAACACTGGCCAAGTCAGTGTTGGGTGTATTATGCTGAATTATGTCTGTAGTCATCTGAGACTTGGATTTCCTGACCTTCCTGTTCCCATTCTGGGGAAATACCCTTAGATGTTTGCTTTGTTGCTGTACATCCTACATCCTAAAAAGCGTTGTGCTGGGAGCACTTAGATGTAGTAATTTCCATGGTGCAAACCTGCAACTCATTTGTTTTAATGATGTGTTGATAGAAATTCTGAAAAGAGAGTATGAGGAATATATCCCTCTTCCTGGGATTCCTGGTTATGGTTAAATCACCTCACAGGTAGGAATATATGCACTCATATACCTAGGAACAAAGGGCTCCACTGTTCTTGTCAGCACTTTGAGATTTTTTAGCAACTTCTTTATGGATTACTGAAGTAAATGTCTGTTTCTAAGTTTTTTACTCTAGACTTGTGAGAGAATTAGACATGCAGGAAAAGCGGGGAAAAAATGAACAGAGAAGAACTTAAAGGAAAATGTCTATGATGACCAGAGGTAACTTAATAAACATTTGGTAGTCCATCCAGAAACAGTATGACTTTGACTGAAATTTCAAAGGTCACTTTTAGTTGTGTACAAATTATTCAGCGTGTCCAACACCAGGAGGCATCAGGTTTCTTGCTGATAAGAACTTGCCTCTTTCCTGCTGTGTCCTGGCTGAAGAATTGCTGGGGAAGGAAATCTGTGTTCCTAATTCAGCAAAATCTGTTAGCATGAGGCTGGCCCTGCTGAACCCCGTGGTATCAGGGGTCTTGGTAAAAGTCAGTAGGAGCAGAACAGTTTTTGGACTGTTTAGTTTTGTAAGGTTTTTAAAATCTTTGGAAATTCTTCTTCTGAGGGTGGAGAGCTGCTTTCTGCTTGGAGAGGTAATTATCAGCCCCAAGAGCTCTTGGTAGAAAATTTCCCCTTCTATCAGTCCTACTCACTACAGGAGGCAAAGAACTTAGTATAAAAAATTAAAATCTTTTATGTGATGAACACTGGAATAACGTCAATGGTGTTTTGAGATCAAGGCGTTTTGAACAACACTTTAAACTTTCACCTCCTTAGTGAATATGTAACCCTGCAAAACTGGCAGCAGCAAATAGAGTATCTGTGTTTAGCAAAGGCAGTGGAAAAAGTGGGGCAAACAATTTCAAGAGTGAGCTCAACTCCATGCAAGGTATTAGGAGAAAATCTTGAAGGAAAGAATACTGGGAAGTATTTTATTCTGTTTATGTACAAACTAAGATCTCTTGTCACTCCTGCATAACTTGGTATTAGTTGATAGAATATGAGTTTTCTAGATGAGCTAAACTTGACATTTTCTAGAAGTTGGGTCATGTGACTGAAATAGCACCACTTAATTCTGATTATAGGTTTAAAAATGCCTGAGTATTGTGACTGCTGCAGCACAGGCCTAGGAGATGTGGAAACGGGTCTGTCATCTTGGTGGTGTGAACTGCTGTGATTTATCAAGCTGCTTTTTGTACAGAAGCATCTGTGTCTGAGCTGCTCCTTGAAAAGTTCTTGTCCACATGAAACAAATTTTCCCCCTCCTAAGCATGTTGTTAAAATTAAAACCTGCAGCAATTTATAAGTGCTTATAATATCAGTGAAGTTTCTGCTACCACTGCCTATTTAGTATCGAAGCTTGTCTATGAAAAGCTGGCTTCTCCCAGCCTTTACCATAGCTCATTGTGTTGATATACAGGCACTTGAGCCAAAAAAAATACGTGTGTGTGTGTGTGTGTGTGTGTGTGTGTGTGTGTGTGTGTGTGTGTGTGTGTATAAAATATTGTTACCTGCAAATGTCTTGGACTTCGGGCCCGTTCTCAGTCCATCCCATCTCAAGGATCTTTTTCTGGAGATAAACAGCCCTTCTGACTGCTGCCTCGTACTTCTCATTCTGGCTCTGGAAGTACTGATTTTCTTGGCTAAACACCGGGTCGCTTTCAATAGCTTCAACTGTAAGGCAATGCAGGATAGTTTATTGTACCATGGATTTGCTGCGGGAGGCCGTGCCGTGACACACTGGTACCTCTGTGAGGGCTGCGTGTCCCGTTGAGCTCCCCTCAGCAACAGGTTGGTTAGTTCAGCAGCAGGAGAGGCTTGGAGAAGAGCCGTGTTTGAGGAGGAAGGAGCACTGGGGAGCCCAGCAGTGCTGTGACAGAGATTGCTGTTAAGGTAAGTGGAGAGGATGAGCTTGGAGGATGAAAGGCACTTCCCTGCTCAGTGCACAGGAGGTGGCTTTATACTAGGAGGAATTTTCTTCAGATAAAATGTCTTATAAATCTGGCTGTTTATAATTGGTGTTACTGTGATTGGAAAGCGTTGCCGTTTTCTGAGTTTTGCATAGAGGAGGCTACTGGAGAGAGCAGCCCACCTGCCCGCCACAGTGTCCTGTTCTGCAGTGGCAGCTCGGCTTGGATGGGACATTCAGCGTGTTAGGGAGCAGCAATCTGGTTTGCTCTTCCTGCATCAGACTGGATGATCCCACTGGTCCCTTTTTGCCTTGAAACCTTTAAGTCGATTTGCATTTAAGATGTTCTTAACTATAGTTGTACCCTAAGGTGCATAATTCCAGCAGCTTGAGCCCTTTTCCTTCAATCAGAATGTGATATGGCTGTTTGTGCAGAATCAGAGCTGCATCCTTTACTCACTCCCAACAAAGTCTCTCTCAGGATGCACATCACAAGCAAGGAAACCTCTCAGCCTCGCGGAGCAAACCCTGTGGCAGAGCCAGGAGGTATTTCCCACTCTGCCAAGTCAGTCTTGCTGAGGAGAGGTGCTCTGCTTGGGTTAAAGCCTAATGTGCATCCCATGTCTGTGCAGCACCGAAGCCCCTGCACGAGCAGAGCTTGCGCAGAAAGGCCTGCCCATGCGCTGCTTGTGTTCTAGTTTAACCAGTCTTGCCAGAAACGTTTGGGATGAGAGCGGGAATGGGGAGAAGCTTTGGGAAGCCAGCCGGGAGTAAACATGAGGAGCTGAAGCAACTGCAAGAGAGCCAGGCTGATTTGCATGAGCTGGGGGCACTAACTCCGCTCTGCGCCTTTCTTAAAAACCAGGCAATAAGCAAATAGGCAGGAATGCAGAGAGATCTTAAGCAAAGGAGGAGCAGCAAGGAGCGTGGGCAGGTTTTGCGTCCGCCGGTGAGTGCGGACGTCCTCGGCCTGACTCACCGACGGCCCTGCGGCTGCGCGTGCGCTCGGCCCCGCCGTCCAGGCTGTTTGTGAGCAGCTCCACGCTGAATGAGGCCGCCAGCCTCTCGCTCACCAGGTCAGGATTCACTCCATCCGGGAGCGTGTCCTGCAAACGCTTGTTGGAGCCCAGCAGGGCCATGGTGCAGCCAGGCCGCTCTGCGCAGGGGATGACTCTTGATAGTTGTTGGCGTTGCGTTAATTGGCTGCCCGTGTCTTGCTTCACCTCGTGGCCTTGGGGCTTGGGGCGCTGTACAGGGAGCCGGGGTTATCTGGGATAGGGCTCCCTGCCTTGGCACCGGGCACTTTCTGCAGCTACTGCAGAAACAGAGCCCTGCAGTCTGCAAAAAGAGCTGGATGTGTACTTTGCACACAGCAGGGCGGGCTAGTTTGGAGAGGAAAAAAAAAAGAAGAGGATTTATGTAAGAGTTTAAAGCACTGTCTTGTCTTCTTTGTAACACTACGGGATATGAAAGTTTAGAGTTACTCTAAGGGCTCAAAATGGAGGTGTTATGATTTATGCATTGCATCAAAGCTGCCTTTTTGTCACTCATACCAGTCTATCAGTTCCCAATATTTTATAAGAAAGTATTTGCACATCCTCCAATTAGCACTAATGTCTCTGAGGGCTTTTAAGCACTGCGAGCTCTGGTCCCTGCGCTGAGCAACCAGGGCTGCTTGTCCTGACCTCAGGTCGCAGCACTGACCCAGTCACGCTCAGCAGCTCCTTCCTCCGCGCTGTCCCACCTCCTTCCCATGCAGCTATTTTGCATTAACCCCTAACTTTGTGCTTCCCCTTTTAGCAGCGTTTAGTGGAGGCCGCAACTTGTTCCCGGCTCCTGCTTTCCTACTGTTCAGGCCTCTACTGGGGGCATCCAGGGCAGAGAAGGAGGATTCCGACCAGCACTCCGAGGGAGCAGCAACAGCCATAGGGCTGGAGGGGAGGCCGGATGTGCGGGGCTGTGGTAGCTGAGGGCCCGCAGCGCGAACATGAGGGCCACCTACCTCGTCCCGGCGTCCTTGGGGAGACGGGTGCCCGGCGCCGCCGGCTTGGCCGCGCTTCCCGGCGTTCCCGGTGCAGGGACCCTTGTCCCCGGGCGCAGCGCCATGCGAGTGAGTGGCAGCGCGGGCCGCCCCTGACCTCTGCCGGCGGCCTGCGAGCCGCCTGAGCCCGCTCGCCAAAAGCCTCTGTGTGGGGAAACGCTGCTTTTCTGAGCCAGCTTTGGGCTAGTTTCAGCTCCTACCTACCCAGTGTTAGTGCTGGGTGCTGGATAGTCTGTGTGTGACCTGTGTTTGTGAACCATCCTACTCCGAGCTTTCTTTTTATCATCTCTTTGGGCTGATTGGGCTTGATTTGTCAAGCTTAGATGGGGGCTTTGTTGTCGCTAAAACTCTCTAAATATGTTTAAAAATAATAAAAGGGACTCGCTAGCGTAAGGATTGTATTCCCATTCAAAACTGACGTGTCACATGAATCCAAGTGCAAGGTGGCCCTTTGGCTTTGCTTTGCTTTGCCATGCTGGGCAGGTAGGCCTGTTTCACCAGGGAGAAATTTAACATACAGAGTGCCAGTGATTACCCAGTGAATATCCCATGCACAGCACCCGATCCTGCTTTTTTGTGTCCTAAAACTTTCAGCCTATTGAGCTGGAATTTGTGAATGAGCAAAAGATGCAGCACTGAGCACAGGAAATGAAAAAGTGTGTTGATGAGTAAGTTAACACAGTACTAATGAGCAAGTCACTGTCAAACTTCACTGGTTTTTATTTTAATAATTTCATTTGGCTTCTTGTCTGCTTGCATCCTTGGAGCCTTTTTTTCAATTCTGTGTGGAAAAGAGCAAAATATACAATCATCACATAGTTTATTTCCTCAGAAGGGTGTGCATTAAACAGTGAGCATTGATATTTGATTGAGTACAGTGTGAAATATATATTTTTTATAAGTATAAACACAAACACAGAATATAGGATATCTATCACATAGGCAGTATATGCAGTGCAAAAAATGTCTTACAGCAGTACTTTGAGAATCTATATATTTTGGACAACATCACATTTCTTTAAGAAAGTATTTTAGAGACATAGGGAGATAGACCCAAAATTCTGGAATTTAACAGAAAACAGCATACAAAGATTTTCCCAGATCTTTTCCTGTTAATGTCAACAGTGGTCATTTCTTCTTTCAGATGAAATTGCTTGTTGCTCAAGTCAAATACTTTTCTGCAGCACTGCTGCCACAGATACTGGCCACACAAAGAGTGTCCAGTGAAGGTTTTATGGACCCTTGGTCCGTGTCCAGCAAAGGAGGCGGTTTTCAGCTTGTGAAGGTGAGAATGTGCTTGAAAATGATGGGATTTTTGAGTGGACTCTGCAGCAATAAGTGAGTCCTCTCCCAAGGGCAGTCACGGTGGGCTCAAGGTCCTGTGTTACAAGGCTGTATGGAGCTGCCCAGTGGGGCTTCTTCATGGCCTGTTTGCCAGTGAGTTCCAGGGAGCAGCCCGTGAGCCTGATGCCATGACCTGCTTGCCAGTGGGCATCCAGGAGCAGCCCAGGAGCCTGCAGGAATTAGTTTTACCTGCCTGAGTTTAGCCTGAGCCGGGCCAGTGAGATTTGGCCTCCGCTGGGGCACAAGCTGCAGGGTACACGTGCCAGCCACCCATGCGCTGGTCCCTGTGCTGCCCACTTTGTGCTCAGCAGCCACCAGGCCAGAAACTGCTGCCTTAATATTTTTCACATTATATCAGTGTGCTCAGGAGCGCTATTGTATTTCCCAGCTTTTCTTTGCTCAGATGAGTGCTCAGTTTACCCAGGCGTTTTGGAATGACTTTGCACAAATGGACTCGCATAAATGGTCCTATCCAACACAACGTGAGCAAGTAACACTGATTTCAGCATTGACTAACATTGTTTTTTTCTGGGTTTGATTTAATCTGTGGGAAAACTATAGGTTCTAGGATTCGTTGTTGTTCTGAGCTCTTTGATGAAAATAATTTACTCTGTATCCCTCACAAAAGCCCAGCTCAGTAAGTTCTGGTTTATTATTTAAATTGATGTTATTTATAGGATATTGTATAATGCTCTCTACAGCCATATAAAGGCATTTTTAGCAACACCTTTTTCTCTTGGAGAAATTTTGCTTCCCCCTTTCCCTCTGCTGCTTCCATGTGGGCTCTTAAGCTACCTGAAAAGCTACACAGTTGGGAAGGGTGTAATTGCTCCGTTCAGATGTTGATTAACCCGTAGTGACTTCGTGCACTGGATTTCTGAAACAAAAACTTGTTTAGATTAAGCGTGATGAGTGTGGGGCTAAAAATTACCATGGAGTTAGTGCTATAAGGTGGAACTCTTGAGAACTAAGATTGGGCTGAGGGCTCCTGTAGTCTCAGACCATCCTAGCAGCCACGTAGCTGCATCACCTCGCTTGACATGTGGTGGAGTAGCTCATGTTTTCCTCAAGTTGACAGGCTGAGCGAGAGTGAATCAAAATGAAATACCCTGCTGTACTGGAGGAAACTAGGGAGTAGACTAATAAGTTCTTAATTAACAAAGATGTGGTAAATGCCCAGTTTCCCTTTATTCATAGATGGATCCCCTGCAGATGTGGCTAGTGGATATTGTTTGATCAGGTATTGCCTTCCCAGCTGGCTGAGTCCATTGAGTTTCACTGTTCAAGAACCACTTTTCAAAGGCAGTTGGTGAGTTACACTGTCTAGGCTTTATATCAGGGCTGAGGTGAGAAGCAGGAAGATGAGCTATTCCTGAAGAAGATGTTTTAGCTCTAGATGAGGGCACCCTCAAGGCACAGGTGCTTTTGAAGAAAGAGTCCAGCAGTTTTGCAGATTTGCTACTCAGGTGCCCCATAAACGTGGTAGGTGCTGACCCTAAGTGGTGGAAAGTCACCATCTCCCCCAGCTTTCTTCTACTAGGAGCCAGGAGAACTTCAACTTTGCAAAGTGGCGATATAAATGAAGCAGCTCTGACCTCTGGGAAGGGAGAAAAGAAGCCCCGTCAACCCTATTTTGCAGCAGCATCTATGGGTCCTGTAGCCCTAGTGCATCCAGGTGGCAGCTGTGCTCCAGGCTGGGCACAAGGGTTACAGGACAGCAGGGTGACATTGTCACCTCTCCGCCACCGAGTATTTTCCCCTGCATTGCTGAGGTAGCAACGTGTCCAGCTGCTGGGTGAGGGGACTGAAACTCAGTAGTCCAGGGGCAAGAGGCAGTTTCACCTCTCTGCTGCTCTGACCTTCCCCATCTGCTGCTGGTTGCTGAGCCAGCACCATGAGTACCACTCTGAAAACACCCAACCTTTGCTTGCTGCACGTAGCAGTTTCCTCCTACTTGGAGCATTCATGGAATAGTCCAGTGTATTTTCTACCTGCTCATGGAACAGGCTAAATTGCTTATTCACACAGGTTTGAAATGCAGTTTGATGCTCGTGAAGAACTTTCTGCCAGTGCTGCATGTCTGTGGAGATGCAGAGGTTGATTTTTCGAACAGTTTAATAGTAGAGCTGTGCTGCTGAGATGCATAATATCCATGAGGTTGACTTGCATAGTGGTACAATACCTGTAACTCATGGAAAAGCCATAGTGGTCACCGTATTTGTTCTCAGTAATAAGCAGATTGTCTCTCTTGGTTGTCAGGCAAAGGCTTCCGTGAGCTCCCCAGGGCTGCAGCAGCCTTCCTGCTACCCTGTGCTCATCGAGCCTGCTTCTGGGCTGATGTGACAGTGCTCAACCCTCCACAGGCTTCTTGGGCTTAGACATTCACTGTGTCCCAAGGGTCAACCAAGAGTTAGCTGGAGGTTAGTATCCACCCACAATCTGGGGGAAAAGGGACAGCATTTCTCTCTGCAGCTTCTCCTGTGAGTACTTCCAGCAAATACTGCACTTGTTCCATTACGATACCTTCCTGGGATGGGAAAACCTTTTTTATGCATTCTACTGGAGCAAGCATTAATATCAGGAAATAGCCCCAAAGATGTGGCTGTGAGCGCTGACCGGGTACGCGATGCCAGTGGGTGTTAGTGCCGTCCTTGGGACGATCCCTTTTGCAGGAGGTTTTGGCAGGAGCTATGCTGCTTTCTCTTCCCCGCTCACTGTCGATGTCCTCCTCAGGTTTTCTTTGACTTTGATGAATTCTGGTGCATGGTCTTCCTGCTTCTCTTGTTCTTTCTCCAGCTGAAATGCAAACAGTCATCATTATCTGTGCCCACTCAAGGATAAAACTGCAATTCATTAGCTACATTCAAATGGCTGGTTTCATTAGTGCTCAGGGTCCAGTTGTTATTGCCCAGAATTGAATGACTCTGTAGGTCACATGTTGACTCACTCTCTTTTTCACCCTTAGTTTTCCTGGCTCACGGAAATGTTTGTTCTTTTCTCCAGTGGAAAAGGTGGAGAGTGCTCCTCACTCTCGAACCCGCACGGGAGAGGGAGGAGGAGGCTTGAATCCCTCCAAAGGAGGCCTGTGAGCCATGGAGATGTTCTTACCACTGGGTTATCATCTACAGGTTGTACTGCTGCTTTATGCAGACTCTTTATGGATCTGTCCCTAAGTGACTCAGGTTCATATTTCTGATTTTTCAGTGTTGGACTTTGATATTTGCATGTGCTTTTGCCATGGTTGATAGTGCAAGAGATCTCCTATACTATTAAATAAAGCCATTTTATCAAATTTAAGTGCAGATATTGGTGAATGGGACAAGGAATTATTTCCGAAAGAAGCAAGTCAACTTGCCCACCCAGTGTGTCACTCTGTGTCCTTCTTGCTGCCCTCCTGGTCTGCTCTGGCCAAGGCACCATTCCCCTGGCAATGCCCCAGAGTGGGTTTAGCTTGTGTGCATGTTGAGAGCTACGTTCTGTGGCTCCCGTTTCATGCAGGGGCAGCAAAGTCATGCTTTGAGTTCAGCCCCACTGTACCCATCTGCTCTCTGCTCTGTGCTTTGCATGGGGGTTTGGGTAATCTGGAGATGCCTAAAAAACTTGCTTCTACCTGATCCAGCCTCTGGTGCCTCTTTAATAACTCTTTTTCAAATGGTGACTGCAATTTCTTTGCCTCTTCCTCTTCCTTCTTCTGTCTGATGAGCTGGTTTCGCCGCCGGTGCTCCAGGACCCGCTGCAGCTCTGGCTTGCTCTCTACTCCCAGGCCTCTGCGGATGAAGAGCAGATGTGTCAGGGCTAGAGCACCGTCACCCTCCTGTTTAGCCACCAAAAGTCTGTCCCCAACCCTGAAGGGAAACACGGAGATCCAGGCCACAAATCCACCTGGATGGGTTTGAGTATTTTATAGGGAGCACTTTCATGCTGGGGTCTGTGCCTCTGGGAACCAGAGGCTGCCCTGAGGTGTGAGAAGGTTTGTGAGCCCTCTTTTACTGTCCTGCTGCAGCTTTCTGTGGTGAGAATGGAAATGCCATTACTAGTTTTAATTATTTCAGCAGCAGCTTGAGCCGCATTTAGGGAATTTTTGTTTTCCGCCAGCAGGGGTAGTCATTGAACTGCAGTAATTGTCCTGGCAGTTCATTTCCTCCTCTTGCATCCAGATTTGCTTTAGCACTGGAGATTAGAGTGAATCCTGATAACATGGAGAGTTCGGAGGCTGAAATGAAAGGGCCTTTTCTGCAGGAAACAAGAACATTTGCTGATGAAGGGGGCACCTGGCTCCCATTCAGTCCTATCAATGCATCTGAAAGAGGGACTGCTAAAATCCCGATTTGTTAGGGGCAGGATTGCTGGACAGGAGAGATCATGAGGACACTTCAGGGATAAATATGTAGCAAAGAGCTGGAAAGAGTCCCCTGAGTTGACTTCATAAAGCTAACACTTCACAAGTTGCCATGGCTGAATCTAAACACTAAGATTTACCTTTTGCAAATGACCCTGGCCACTGCCCTGGCAGCTGCTGTGCTCCTGGGAACATGGAAGTAGCTGTGCGTGGGCAGGGATAAGGGTCAATGGGGAGAAAGTCCAGATGTGCTTGGTGTGGCTCATGGGATGGTTCCTGCCCTTCCAAGAGGCAAGTTCAACAGTCTTACCTCCTCCCTGATAAAAGGGCTCAGCCTCCTGTAAAATCCATAATCTTCCTTGCTTAAATCACTAAAACTGGCGACTCTGTGCCCTGCTGTGAGCCTGAGCCCACTCACCCAGCAGGCCTTGCTAGCAACACAGAGCTGCTTGGTGGTAGGAGGTTTCTATTGACTCAAGGCTGGCTGTTTTATATTGAAGTTATTAGAAAGCAGAGGCATCTTGTCTAATGGACTTTGCACCTTTCTTGGCATGATGTCAGGTGCTAAGGTTGTAGCTACCATCAATAGAAGTTTAAGTGGCAGAAAGGTGAGGGAAATATTATCCAGATGCAGCAAACCACTGGGAAACGTGTCTGGGGAACCACAGTTCCTGGATGCTCCCAGGGAATGGGAATGCAATGAATGTTGTTTTCCATTGTCACCTCTTTTCATGCTGTATGGCAGGACAAAGTTCACAGTTGCATTAACAAAGTTAACAGGAGAATTGGCAGCAGAGCTTTTATAATGTTTTTTTCAAGCCAGAAAGAACTCGAGTGTTACAGAGATGCCTCTCCAAAGGCCTGAGAGAAAGTAAATCTGCCCTGGCTTGCGGCAGGCTCAGTGTTTGCAATGTTGCCTCTGGATTTGTTGCTGTGCTTTGATTTAGTTGGCCTGTGCTGTTGGTACCCAGAGGTGTTGACTGTGATAAGGTTTTTGTTGCACAAGTCTCTCACTTGAATTGCTCTGGGTTCTGCTGAAGGGGAAAAATAACAGCAAAGTAGAAACAGGAGCAAACCAGAGGTCCCTCTCTCTCCTCTTCCCTTTCTCTTCCCTCTATAGTAACATATAGCAGGAGACAAACTGCTGCATTTGACAGTGATTTGCAGGATGTTTACAACCGCTGTTCTTCCTTCCATCTAGGATATCCATGTCAGCTTGGCAGCTTTTGTGAACCGACTGACAGTATTTGATTGTCTCTGGAACCCAGAGACACCAGAAGAGACTATAAAAATTGATCTAAGTCTGACAAGGCTTCATAACCTACACCGGATGATTAAAGGTTTGAGTACTTCCAGATTTTAAATCAAGAGAAAGAATTAAAATAGGATAATATTTGATTAAAGATCTAATAGTAAGCAACTTGAAAAGGTAGATACCTGTTTGCAATAGGCTTTGCTTTATGTATTTGTTGAAATAATATTTGGGAAGCCTGAACGTGAGCAAGGTTATATTGGTGTCCACAAACAGTGTCTTTCTCTGAGAAGTACAGGACTAACAGGAGAGGGAGGTGGCAGAGTGGTCATGGTGGGGCTGCCTTCTGCCAGTATCTGATGCAGATGTGGCCATGACATGGTGGCAGATACAGGACTCAAACAGCAAATGATGGAGTACGTCACTATTTGCTTGCTCTGATCGATGCCTAGGGTCTGTGCCCTGTCTTTCCTGTCACATTATCCTGCTCATCCCCTGCCTTTCCTGCCCTGTGGATTAGCAGGGTGCCTCAAGGACTGCCCTGCTGCAATTGTTGCTGTCCCACATCCTGTTGACACCAGGCTCTGCTCCTCCTTGAGCCTAACCAAGCAACCTTATCTGGCAGCCACACACCTTGGACAAACAGTGGCTGGTATTTCCGTGTTCATCCCTGCTGCTGCAGTTGCAGCGGTTTCGTCATGCTCTGGTCCCCTGTGGTTGAAAGGGGATTGTGTTCTGGGAGATCAAGGCCAAGGCGGTGAGCAGAGCAAGCTGACAAATACTCAAGGGCATCATCATTTGCTATTTGAACGTTCATGTTCAATATTGATGGGACATCAGGAAGGGTTTCTTTGCACGCACTGATCTTGTGCCAGGTATTTGCAATTTCCAGAGCCTGTGACTCAAGATGTAGGGAAAAAGTGAGCACCTCCAGAGAGGACTTAACAATTCTCAGAATGGCAGAGATTTTCTATTTGGCTTTTGTTTTGAAAGAAATTGCTGGGCTGAAGAACAGAGAAAAGGGGCTACAGCCAAGTTTTATCCTGTGTCTGTAAGTGAAGGGATTTATCATGAGCTTCCAGCTTGTGGGTGTCACTAGCCATGCAGCAACATGTGGCTGATGAGCTCAGACTGTTCAGCACCTCACAGACTGCTTCAGTGGCAGGTAGAGGCCTCCTCTTACCTCTTGTGGTTCATCAGCAGCTCTCTGTGCAGCTCCTGGTGACTCTTGGAGGCTTTTACAGGATT